>KB697760.1:0-30575 GCA_000349165.1 Anopheles christyi
CCCCCGTGCAAAGGAGCTTTGGTAGGTGGTAAGATCGCCGCCACGTGCAAATCGGACCCTCGGACCGTAGGCTACCCGGTTCTTCATCATCATCGTTGAACGGAGGTAGGAAGGCTGCTCATATTGGCCCCGCTTCATCATCATCGGGCATCATCATAGATTAAGTTCACTTTCTTTCTTTTCCCGTGCGTCAGACGGGGCAGCGATTGTGTGTATGTGTACCTTGCTTACCTTGCCCTGCATATCCTAGGCATTCGTTGGTGATTCGCAACAATTTCTCCGCCTTAGCGTGCCGACAGAATTTGTTGTTTTTAAGCGCATGTAATCGGATGTGCACTTTTTCCAGCAACCATGCGTCGGCTGTCTGTTCTCACATAAGCGGAGCTACAGCGTTTCTTTATGGGAAAGGACGCTTAGCACAGCTTGTGATTAATGCTGATGGAAAATATGTTTACGTGCAAACGTGTGGTAGACGACGAACGTTTGTTGATTGGTGGAGCATTTTTAACATGATATCAATTTCCTCACCACAGCATCGTGGTCAATTATTTATACTTAATACATTGTATGACTGCGTGCTCGATCATTTATCATACTTCCGGTAAATATTGCTTTTCAATTCGTCTGCTTGGTGGAAGTATTTTTCTGAGTGCTCTGAAAAACGGTTTCAAGAAGCCTGGAGATGTAGACCAATAAATACAAATTAAAATGTTTATAATTTCAACGCTTTTGGTTGATGATCTAAATTTGTGACCATCTTTACACTTTCCAGTTATTAAAACACACCATTCCTGGTACTTAAGATAATTTATCCCGACCCCCGATGAGCTAATGTTTTGCCAACGCCAACGCTAATGCGCAGTAATAATCCCTTATTTGAAGGTTCGGTTTAATAGGTCTCCTACTCCTTGCCCGCCGTTGTTTACGGTCACGGATGCCGATCGACTACCGTTATTCTCAAATTATCGATCAATGGAATTGGTGTTGGGGGTAAAGCGAGCGACGTTGATAATGAACTTGACCATAGTGGGAAACGGTGCGGGTCAACTGAAGTTAGCTAATAGTGGAAGATAATGTTCGTTATTAAACCTGCCACTCGTAGCCGTAACCTTTTAACCAACTTAATTTTCCCTCATCATCGATTGGTTGTTTTCGGAATTTTCGCAGCAGTCAATTTCGATCGCTCACCACCACCTCGACTTGTTGTCGTAGGCCTCGACGTATTGACGATGCGATACTGTAAGGTGGGTGGATTATTAACGCAATCGACATTTTTAATTCCTCGGTTGTGTCGTGGCGATCCACCCTTCCCTTTCCTGGAAATCAGTTTCGCTGATCAAGAGGAATGTGCAGTGCAGTGCAGGCAGCACAAATATGACGAACTAGCACACTGACACTGGTGGCAGCTTATCATTAATCTTCGGGATGCCATTGGAAGAGCGTGGCGTGTGCGCGTTGACAGTCAGCAACAACTAACCCGCAATATGTGCCGACTTTACTGCTGAAGTAGCTGCGCTGCTGCAGTACTCTACTCATGTGTGGCGGCATCATCGTGCCTTTCATCATTATCATTAGCCTCGTGTAATGATTGCCATTATCAGTCATAAATCAATGTATCTGAAGCGGTCGCGCGCGCGCTTGCACTCGTTCAGTCGATGGATGTGATCGCGCTTTCATGGTTCGCAATAATAATGGAAGAATGCCTTCGAGAGAGCACCACAGCGACAGCTGTCCAATCGGTATCCGTTAGCCTCGGGGAGATAGTAGCATCGTCGATGGTAAAAAAAAGAAAAACCGTGCAAGCGAATGAGACTGAGATGAAGTAAATTGGCGTACGGAAGCGGAAATGTTGTGTGCACGTTGTGGTTGAGGTTAGGATTGACCTTTAACATGCTCGATTTGTTGTTGATTGTTAACAAAAGTAGGTTCGAGCCTTTGATTTTTGAGTATCCCTTAGGAGGGTGTTGAATATTCATGGCGTTTTGAAAAACATTAAAAATGATTAACGATATTCTATACTCTTTCTTCGTGGTGAAAGTAAAGAGGATGTAAAATAGAAGGCCCGTTTGTAGTAACATGGGAATACAGTAAGATCATTACATAAAAGCCGAATCTTTAAATCACTCAAAAGTACTCCCTAGTTCCCAGCAGAGCGTTAATGTATTATGGGTGCGTTATTTTTGTTATCTTTCCCCTCACTCTATGTCTGCATCGCAACGAAAAGTGATCATCGTAGGATGGCTCACTACCCTGGGATCTTGGGTAAATAGGAATGAAAGTACTTTGCTCGAGTCAGAAATCAATTAATTTCTCGTCAACACCTTCCGTAATAGGGTGCGACAAATTGCCTTGGGTGTAGGTCCAACATTGGTGTGCTGTTGCCTCCAAGATCAGATTGTCCCAGGGTGGTACATTCCTCGCTAGATCATCTTATCAAAGGTGACGGTGTAGGAGAAGTGTCCAGAAGAAAAGGCCGCCGATGGCAGTGATACCCGTGGATCTAATTTCCTGTTTGGCGTACCCGTGTGTGCCTTTTCATAATCGTAGCGCGTCATTAATCACGGTGGGTAGATTACGCGTGTGGATTTGAAAAGGTTGTGTTTGGTAGAGTTTTCACGGTGGTGCTCCTGCGGAACTCTTCGCATTCATTTGTCATTCGATGGTGTTGTTACTTGTGTTTTTGCGATAAAGAAACTAGCAGAAGCGAACTATGTTACAGATCGTTGGAAGAGATGATTGAGCGATGCAGCGACTTGTTTGGTTTGCTGATTGTTTATCTGGCTCGTTTGTATTTAATCGTTTCGAGGTAGATCCAGCAAGTAATGGTTTCGTCGTTAGATTGGGTCCTTTTTTTATTTTCTCATATCTTTTTTATTGCAGTTTTTTAATTTAATGTAATTCACTTTCAAGCAACAGTTTTGTTATTAAATTCATATGGAATGTTTTATTCCCTGTATTTTAGTTTGCTTCAAATTCAACCCAGTTGTTTTGAACGATTACATATCCACTTACCGTTCCATGCTGCTAAAAACCGTGGCGATCTTGAATCGCCTGATCGCATCGGTTCGCTTCACAAGCCATTAAAGCGTGACAAATTAATCAGACCTAAATTTGGGCCCGTAAAACAAACACAAGCTAAGTGCGAAAAAAAGAGCGCACCATACACATCCCTTTCCCCTCCCAACCACGACTATTCGGGGACGGTCCAATGGTGCTCCCGAGAAAACAGTGCCCCCGAGCTTTCTTTTCCTGTCATTAAATTAATTAATTCCGATGGCAACCAATTGAGTGAGTGTTGTTTTCTCTACAAAACGCGAAACACGTTTGTTTGTTTTTGGAAGTGTTTCGTTTTTTTCGTGGGCTCTACTGGAACTAACGCGTACGCGTTCGTCTAGGTTTCCAGAAAAGGTGGAGCATATTTTGTGCAGATTTAGTGGCACACAGCAGCTTTCCTTCCTTTTCAGCGCATCGGCACCAATCAACAAAAGGGACAAATAATGGTGGAAAGTCTAACGGAGTAGGCTTGAAGTGCGGTTTCCACACAGTTGCGCTTTTCTTTATTTTACGTGTAATCAGATATTTGATATTTTGGCCATTCGTTTGTCGTTTTTTGTGCGAAAATTGACACTAAGGTTGGGAGAAAAAGGGGAGGTTACTGGTCTGGTTGTCGTGGTGGTCGGAACTTGTTTCCAGTTTGGATGGAAACCTTTCTATTTCAAGGGCGGCTCATCGTGAATGTGCATCCTTAGGGGCCGGGTGAGGCTCCCTTAGTCGCCATAATCCATGGTTATCGGCGCTTATCGATTCCACTGCAATGGCTTCCAGCTAGCGTGTATTGATTGTGGTAATTGAATTCTTACTTGATGTGGGGTGGTTTTAGCTTAGCTACCAGTTTATGCATGCGAATGTGAACCGTATTTTTTTATTTTGTTGCAATTTATTTTGCATAGGAAGTTAAGCGAACTTGGTGTTTTATTCTGTAAGAAAAAAAAAGAACAATATGAGTTACTTTATGCATTTTAATGGCTTGAAGAATGCATCGGATCTTATTTTTAAAGCACGAAAGATGTTCCACTTTGGTAATCTTAGGATCCCTTAAGAAGCCATAAAGTGTGTGCAAATGGCACATTAGTTGTTTTTTTTTCTCCTCTCCTTAGCCAGAATGCACGGACCGAGAACATGCTTAGTTAGTGGAAGAGTTCTGGTGCAAATGCATTTACGCCCCGTGAAACCCATGGCAGTGTTTCTCGTTGCATGGTGAAGCGACATTTGAGCGGAAATTGCATTTCCCGTATCGGGTGACTGTGTGTGTTTGCGTCCACTTCCCCCCGGCTAAAGCTTTCCCCAAGCGAGAGAGGATATCCGTTCTTCCGTTCGCACGACTACGTGTTGGTGTGGTTGTTTTACTTTCGGTTCGTTGATCGAGTTACGGTTCAGTAGTTCTAAGCAAGGGAAACGTATAAGTCAGTGGTTTGCATTTGCGTAAAAAGCAGGGGGAAGGTGATCCGGGGCCTCCCAAATGGTTGCTCGATTCCGGTACGTGCTCTCTTGGGTAAAACAAACGGCTGGAACAATACTCCAAAATGTATGTCTTGTTACCAAAGCATACCAATATATCCCCCAGGCACAATCTCCCGCACCCTTGTTTTGGAGCATCGCTTTTGGTAACGAGTGAAAGTGAAAAAGTTTCGATCCAATTGAAAGCGAATTGAGAAATGGCGATCGGAGGAGCGGTTTGGGAAAGAGCCGAGTTACATCAGGGCGACATCGCATCGGTTGTGTGCATTCTTCATCGCGTTTCTGCTGCAATTGGCCTTTCTTTGCGAAGATCAGCTCCGCGACAGGGTGAGGGTTTGGCTGGTGTTTACTATTTTACGACATCACAACACAATAGAGAAAGAGCACATCGAGGGTGAGTGCGCTGTGCAAAATCGTTTCTAATCAAGTGAAACGGGGCTTGATGGTCAAATTTTTGCTTTCGTTTCGTACTGCCCTTCGATTGTGTTGCGCCATGATCAAAGGCGCAGGGTAAGAGTTCGTGATTTGCGCCCCCGTGAGAGAAGCATCCGGATGGAAACTGGCAAGGGGAAGAATGCTGTGATTGAAGTCTTTCGTGTTTCGTAATGCAAGCGACAAACTAGGAACTCTTTTTCGATTGAGATGCGGGGTAATGTTATTTCTTCGGGTTGGATTGTACATTTGCAGTTAGGAACTCTGTGTGCAATCCCGTGTGCTTTTGTTGTCAGGGAAATCAATCATTTCGTTTATTGATGGGAACATCAGTTGGACAACAATTAGTGTAGAACAAGATCATTCAGGTTGGTTGAGTTAAAGCTTAAATGTCTCTGGACACTGCCACCAAACACATCGTTTAAAAAGCTTAATGCTTTGAAAAATATAAAAAGATGATGGTAAACATTATAAATTCATTATTAATTGAGAGCGATTGCAGGGAAAGTGGTTCATCTTCTCCCTTTTCGGTCGATTTTCCTCATACAAGGCAAGAAAGATTAAGGGAATGTAAATTTAATATATTTTCACTGTTTTCTAATGTGATGCATATGAGAGTGTGTACGCTTGATATGTTGGAAGGTCAAAAAAGCAATGACGGAAAGCATTAAAAACCCCCGAAATTCATTTCACACCCGACAAGCCGCACGTATCCACCAGTTTCGTTACTTTCAACCATTCACTTTCGGTCGATGGCGTTAGATTTAATTTAATTTTCTTCGCATGAAAATGAACACATTTTGGTACTGCACTTTGGCCGGAGGATCGCGAAGGTGGAGAGGGATGGGTCAAAAGTGCATCCATTATCCGCATAATCGTACCACCAATGACCAACGGTACAGTTGAGCATTTTGTTTCTAAAACGAAGCAAAAAAGGAAAAGTTGGAAAGGCTATAACTACTACACATGCTCAACCACCATGCTTAAACTAGTATGTTTTCGAAATATTAAAAGGTAAAGTGTAGTGATGGATCGTTAAACGCGCTCAGTCGTCACTCTCGATTGCTAATCAATAACGGACGCTAATTTAGGGCGCAAAGAGTCGTTGTTAGAGGGTTACCCTTTATGTGATGTCTTACTTTCCAATGCAGCATTGCATAGAGAGTTATGAATGGAAGTGGTACAGAAAAGGGCAAATGGAAGGGAAGTCAAATTACCTCTCGACCCTTTACGTACAGCTTCCGGTAAGTGTAACGCCAAATGTTTCCTCTCAGTTTCGATCTTCGATCTCGAAATGGAGGATGTTACGTACGCACACAGTGGCGCTTTATTGGTGCGGACATTATGCAAATGGGCCGGGTAAAGTAAGCACGAGTGTGAATGATGTATTGTATATAAGTGCATGTGCGCGATGCACTTACTCACGAAGGCTATTTTTTGTTGTGGAGTGTGTTTGTTGGATTCAAAGTAGTTATTAATTATTTTTTTCTTTTCCTCTCGTTGCAGGTACGTTTGAATGCATCATGATTGCTTGGGACTTAAAAGGTTCCTGCACACGATACGAATGTTTGATGACGAACGTCACCCATACCATCATAGACGGAATCATCGTCGCGGACAAAAATGTTGATTTTACAAAATAATTCGCAACAAACGGCTTCTTGGATAATCTAAACCACACAATAACAACGTTTGTCCAACTTAACCAAGGAAACAACCAAAAAATCATGTTTAAGAGCGTATAAAATTTTTCGCCGAACCCTGCTCGGTCTAGGTAGGGGAAAAAGTGTGTTAGATAGCTATGTGGTCGTATCGTGTGGAGGAGCAGGCTAATGACTAACATGGAACTAGCGATGACGGAGCTTTTGGATTGTAAAATTCTACTTATGAAATGGAGCTGTATAGATAGTTGTTTGAAACGATAGGTTAACAACTGAATTATAATTTTATTTAAATCGTGAAAATAGTTGACAGTGCGTGTTTTGTCCCTTGCCCGAAGTACTTCTTCCCGCGAGAGCGTTAAGGATCATTAAAGGTGATATTTTGCTTTGCGGCATTTAAGGCGCGTTATCTGCTTGAGCGAGAAATTATTAGTGCACGAAAGACGCACGATCCCCCATACATCAAACTCACCCGTAGACTACTGTGCTGGTTTTAACCACCGTTTCTTGTGCACTCACATTGCTTGCCTTATTATTGTTATTTTACTTAAAATCGATCACCTGACTGTGGGTCCTGCGGCGTAGAAAACTACACGCGAGTACACCACCCGACCCGATCTCATCATTCGACACCATCTGGCGTCGCGTTGGGAACCTAACCTGCGCAACACCAAACCATGGTTTGCGTCTTTGTGGTAGCATAATTATGCTACTTCTCGCTAAAACCCCTAGAGCGGCACACACAGTACTCTCTTAAATGTATTGGCCAGCTCTGGAAATGCTGTTTGCCCCAGGGATATCGAACAGCCGCGTCGCATCATTTGGCACCATCTCTCATCGGGCGCATTAAAACACACGGGTGTGTGTGACGGCGTGATGGTGCGAATGGCGAGAACGGAGCTGGGAAAATAAAATCATTCCCCATGGCGTTTTGAACCTCTTCGGTAGGGTGTGATGGATGCGGTGGTGGCGCCATTCGTTTCCCAGCAGGCCGGTTTGATTATTCCGAGTGGCGCAAGGGGGATACAAAATTAATAAAAACCCATTTAACTGCCACCGTCATCGCATATTGGCCAGAGCCACGCGTGCCCCGTCCACGGAAAGTGATCAGATATTTGCATTTGGGTTCCGTTTGTGGCAGTTCCGAATCGAAGGGGGAACACACTTTTCCTACGTTGCTGCGGGGCTATCTGGTAATCCACGGTTGCTGATCGGACTCGAACACGATCGGTCGTGTGGTTGTGGTGCATCGGTAGAGTTAGCAATCATCCCTACACAAGGTGCACGAGAGCTGAAAGTAGGCTGCACTCGTTTAGTGGTAAATGAATGTTTATTAATTTCTCTCCACACGAATTGCTCTGTAAGAGGTGAGGGGGTGGCTACGGGGCTGTCGCTTGCATTTGCGTTCTCTGTTCCTGTTACTATGTTGTCCTGCGCTGACAGCAGGGGTAGTTGAGACAATTTAATGCGGGCTATTTACTTTAGCAGTGTCGTAACATTAGCTTCCTTTGCATTGAAACCTGTGCATTGAAGAGAGTAATTGCTTGTTGGAGGCAAATAAAGTGCCCAATAATCTTTTGAATCATGGAAGATGAATGTTGATAAGCTTTGTTAATATTGAAGATTATTTAAATCTACATTCACGATAGGATAACACAACATGAAAACCGTTTCTATGGCATGTGTTGTGATGATAAGTGTTAAGGTGACATACATTAAGCAGAATTTTGTGCAAATGTTAATGAAATGAATGAGAAATGTAGAGGAATGTTAAAAATATAAAAGATCCCACTTTATTTATTTATATTAAAAAAATACAATTCTTAATAGAATGTATGTATTACCTTTGAGTAATATTACCCGCTTACAATTCTTCTGCCACCAAACGGTCTTACCGTTCTTAACGATGGGATAATCTCCGTGGGATTAGAAACGGACAGCGCTGACAGCTCGAGAAACTAGATGCAAGTCTGACAGGAAAGAAAGGTGTTGATTTGATTTGCTTTTCTCAGCATTCAATCTTCAGCCAATCAGCTAGTCAGTCAGTCAGTCAGCCGAGATAGTTAACGGGCCTTTGCTCACTGGTTTGAAGAACGAATACCGAGAAGCAAAGGTTTATAATGCAACTGGCTACATGCTCTTGGTAATCGATTTTGACGATGGGAACAAGCGGAAGATGGAAAACAAAAATGAAACAGCGCAGCCCTGGTGACTGGCACGATGGCTCATTCGTTAAACCGAGACGAATTGCAACAATGTCCCAATCTGCGAAGAGAGTACCACCGTGTGGAGCAGCTTACGTTGAAGCATTTTGTTATAGTCCGTTTTTTTGTGCATATATTATAAGCCTCTGCGGTAGGCACAGAGTGTCAGGGTGAGCTGTCATTTATTTTTCATTCAATCGACCCACGATCAATCGGATGCGCCCTGGTGTGCGGGGAAGCACACGTTAGAAAATCGATAACTGGGGAAAATGACATTTGAAGTTTGGTTGGAATGAAATGGAAGCTTGTATCGTGGTTTGTGTGCCAGTTGGTTTCACTTCCGCAATAGTTTTTTTTCTCCAAATGATTTGAATGGAGTGGCAACGTTTGAATTAAAGGAAACAATCCCAACGCTGTCGTACGTTAAGCTTCTGAGTTTGGGAAAAACCGAAATTTAAGACATTATAATATCCGCATCTGTTTTCCAAGAAGTTGATTATAAATAAATAATCGAATCAATGCTGCATTTGGTGATTTGCGACGTATAATTAGAGGAACGATAGCTAATTTCCCTCGATTTTCCGTCGAGTTCTTAACCGTTGCGATCGGTTGGCGAAACGATAGCTTAGACTTTCTCTATTTGAGATAACGTTTTATAACGTAAAACTACGCGACTGTCAGTCCTGACTGCGACATTAGAAGGGAACGCCATGGTCGATATGTTAAACTTTCGATGTGTATTGTAAGAGAAATAGGGGATGTCCCGGGAGCCTTTTCAATCCAGTGTATGCAGCGATTGAGTACAGGCACACAGTAGGGAGATAGATCAATACGATCGATTTTCAATCCACCGAGTTGAGTACATCATTCACTTTTCTCGACATCCCATTGTATCCGACTACCGTAGGGACCCCAAATAGGCGGGCTGTAATTAGATTATGTTCACTTGAATTACACACGCCCTTGCATTCACCGGTCGTCATCGCTTCGCCGTCGTTGAAGTCTTGCGTCGTTCTCTGTTGAATGTCGGCACAGAAGCGGTGGAAGCATTTTCGACCCTCTTTTGCTACAGAAATGATGAAAGATGATCGAAAGAGGGGAGGCGTTCCAACTAAAAATGCGTGTCCATTGAATTTGACGCACGTGGAAATTTGTCTACGAGCATTTGCATGTTTTTTTTTGTGAATTGGGGAAGGGTCATTGTTGAGCGCATCGAATCGTTACCATCGGCGTTTGGTTGTCAAAAAGTGTTCGTCGATCGTCATTCTGGCGTTGCGTTGAGCCGATAATCCGGCTCTTCTGTGACGGGTGAAAGTAGAGCACATGAAGATTGATTATTTCCACGTTGAGCTCTTTTATTTAAAGCTCTTTGAAGACGAACCTGAAGAAATAATTATTTTTGATAGAATAGTTGTCATTTTTTTATAGTTGGCACTAATTATTTCAGTTAGTGTACATCTACTGAAAGGTTATTGATCTAAAACTATCAACAAAAGCAGTAAACGAACACATTACAGCATGGGTAATGAAGAAACAAGAACATGTCTAACCTAGCATTGCAATGTAGACATTGTGTATGGTAATTCACGCAAGCAAAGCTCAACCACGTAAATAGCTCATTTGGAGAAATAATAAAACAGAAATGCTTTCGCCTTGCTGCATTCCAATTCCAAGCTGGTGAGGACTTCTCTGTTAGTCGGCGAAGAACATAAAGCGTTCATGTCTTTCTTTAGCTCGACAGCGGAGAGTGGAAAACACTTCGCGGTTGCTACTAAAAAGCCAACCGAACATGGGCGACTAAAGCAGAGATTGTGTTTTTTTAATAGTTTTTAATAAACACACTATTAATTAAGTAGGAGAGGAAAACAACGCACGTTTGCTCGTAAACACCACTGAACCGTTCCTTTCCGGAGAGCAGCCGGTTGGGGGGGCCTTTAGGGTAGCGGTCCGTATTTCGCCCGCGGTGGAAAAGCGTTTTCCTTCTTTGCACGAGAGAGAAAGGGTTGTTTGTTTGTGATGTTTTATTTTACTATGTTTTAGGCTCACTTTGGCCGTGCCTCCTGCTAGTGGATTGAAGTTTCATGAAGGCTGCAGTATTATGCAGTAGGGCAATTTGCACTGCAAACTTCGTTTTAAGCTCTTCGATAGTCGGTCATACGAAGCTATATAGAGCACGAAAGTGGATACAGGCTGGAAGGTATGCCTGCTTCGACATGAACTGGCGCAAAAGGCAACAATTAACCCTTGAACCAGCGGGCGGAGTGTTTAAGGCGTGGACGACTGCTGTGGTTGTACGAGAAAGTGGTGGAGGAAACAAATGGTTCACGAAAATAAATGGTTGGTGTTTTTTTTTTCTAATGTTTTCCCATCTTCGTCTAGAGCTTTTCGTTCTTGACGAGCTTCGTTTTGGGTAAAGTGCAATTGACCCGGCTTGCAAAAGCTACAAACACATTAGCAGTGCAGTGCAGGTCTTTTCAGAGTGGTACAAGAAGAATGAACGGTCGGTGCACTTTGGGCGGTGGTGGTGTAGCACGACATCGTAAATTCCATCCCGCTGCCCCCTGCTTGAGAGTGCAATTCCTTTCCATGTAGCCACTTCCCTGATAGTTTCGGGAAGAGATTTGATGTTTTCACGATCCACGATCACGCACACGCGGGATGATGGTGGAGGGGAAATGGCCGGCGATAAAGGGTGATGTATCCGCCCCGGATTCGCACATTCCCCAAGCCGGAGATTAAATCGTAATAACGATAATCGTAAAACCAAGGAGCTGCTCATCCCGACCACAGCTGCTGCTCCATTTACACTTACTCGATTGGTGCTTACCAGTGCAATTGCAAGTGGAATTTAGATTTGCTTCACGTTAGCTCTGTAATGCACTTTCTGCTCCTTTCGGAAGGCACGCTAGCCAGCAGGCGGCAATGTACAAGTAGTCAACCCAAGCCACTTGCCGTTCGTACTGGAACTTCGTGGGGCGTGAAGTCTTTTCCAATGGCTGTTTGCTTCTTTTTTTTTCTTTTGCAAAGCGTTCCAAAGGTGTCTAGATAAATGGGATAGATCACCCCTTACCTCATTTGTTGTTGCACCACGATCGGCCTTTCTATCTCTTTCTCATTTCATGGGACCGCAGTGCAAGCTAGATCACACCGGGCATTAAGCACTACCCAGCAACATCGCAGCATTTCTATTTGACCCAACGATCTATTTTCTTCTACCCAGTAAGGGTTAGTGAGCTGGAGAGTGAAATTAAAGTTTACAATATTCATAGAAAAGTTGTACAACATAATATTTAAATTAATAGTTTGAGATTTTAACACAAAATCCAGGTTTTCTACGATGTTTAAAACAAATATTTGGTATTATTTTTAAACCTGCTAAGCTATTTTAAGTGTTAGACTTTCTTTTACTGTTGACATTTTGTTGGTGCGTGATTGCATGTAATGTTTCAATATCTGAACTAATGATCTGTACTATTTGCTAGACGAAACCGGAAAATAAATTTGCAACAGGAAGGAATGTTTTCAAACCGGGGCTGGCTTTCAAAGGGCTGATAAGTTGCGTGGCAATAGCAGAGCAGCCATGTGCGTTGTGCTTTAGTGATCATGTTTCGTCTGTACCTTTCAAACATCGGTAGCGGTTAAGGACAACTTGTTGTTTTTTAAATCTATAATGGTAATGTTTCCAATGGTGTTAATACAGAGCCATGCTAAGTTAGACATGGTGGGATTTTTGTTTTCTTCAATTTGCTTCACTTCTGGCGAATCTATGCAAGATTTGTATCGTTCACTTTCTCTACTGAGGACACAAATTAACGTCTATTAGTGGTGTGAGTCGTATCTAAACAGCGATTTAAATATAAACATTGCGAAATGCTATCCTGTACGCTAATTGTAGACAATTTGTTGTTTATTACGAGTAGTTAAAAAGCGAATGGTGAAAAATGGCTTTCCGGTCATGTTTGTCAACGATCGCAACCCTTGACTCGCCTACACGGTACCCTATTGTTACTTAAGCACACGTTACATTGTGATTAGCGTAAATCATACAATTAAACCGTCCCACGACAAAAAATACAAACTGTTCTCACATCATTCCCAATAATAATAAAAAAAAAACGAGAACAGTGTGGAGTATCATTTTGAGCGTGTGACGAAGAAAAAGGAAAAACGTTGCTCCAGAATGTGATAATGTTGTTAGAAATTAAAGCTCTCTTCATGTTCCCTTCACTCTTGTGGGTGCTTTAGAACGGGATAAGCTCGTCCGTTTTGACCCCTCTTCCTCCAGTCTGCTTCTGTTTTTGCAGTCATGTAATTATGTTAATGAAATATTGCTTTTTAATTAAATAATCGGTTTTCCATCGTATACGGTCGGAAGGCCAAACTATTTAGCACTGGGTCGGTCTCATGAGAACAAGTTCGTGACCGTGGCGCTGAGAAACATGCGTCCGTACGAGCAAAACCCATGCACCTTACATGGGCGATCCCTCAGCATCCTAATGGGTCTCATTAGCGAATGATGCGGATGCTGCTGCTGCCTCCGGATGGATGGGAGGATTCTGCACTCTGCAGCACGGTGTATCGAAAAACAAAGCCTTCCCTGGTGGTGATGCTGATGCTACACGATCATTCCCACTAATGGGTTGCGTCCAGGTGTACCAGATCTTAGAGAAAGGTCGTTAGGAATGGATCGTTAACAATTGGTTCCGGTAGTGCAGCTTATGGAAATTGCGCAGATCACTTGCACAGTCGGGAGAAGGGGTGCAAAGCAACGGGAAGCGATTCAACGTCATCAAAAAGAAACAAATGATCGGGGTGGTCTTGTGAACAAACTAGTTTGTTGTTAACATACAACTTTTACTGACTGCGTCGGGTCAGTATTGCTGAACTACTTTTTCCTTGATTATGGTAATGTGTGTATGTAATGATACATTTCTTGCTAATCAGGAGCTTGCATTAGCGCGTTTGAGGTTATTAGTAACATCATAATTGAATATTTGTATGCGGCATACATACGAAAGAATTTAGCTCTTTTATTGCAGCAAATCGTAGAGAGAAAATGTTATTATTCTTTCATTAATCTGTAAGGTCATTGTACCTGATCTCAGGATGTAGGAAATGGCGGGAAAAACCTTTTCGCAATGCTCACCACATAACCTTTCACGTTCTTTCGGTGTGCTGCCGAGTAGCAAGCCGCTGCTTGACTCTGTGGCAAGGGATAGAAATCTAATTATGATCGCCAATAAATTCCTCGGAAGTGTAAAATTCGAAATTAGAAAACGTGACGCCGCTCTTAAGAGGTTGCACGGAAAGGGCCAACCAGGTCGAAATCGAACTATGTGTACAATCGAGGCAAAGACAAGAAGCGAAAGAAGAGCGGTGGGTCTGTTTTGCGCCGTGATTATGACGAAGGATGATGATAGTGGAAAGGGTCACGCCGTAGGGGTTGTCGCGCAATTTGCACCCCCGAAGCGACGATACTCATTGACCCTAGGTACACTCACCTGTCTGTCTGAATTTAGCGCATCAACGACGTCAGTCCTAGAGAGAAAGTGCAAGTGCATCTCGTTTTTTTTGTGTTCATTTTGTGCCGCTTCGTGTACACGAATGCGAGGAGCTACCATACTTTTCTCGAATGAAATTAATTCGAAAAAAATAAATAAATAAATCCAGCAGAAGAAAAAAAAACCCACTGTGCCTCTTTGTGCAACAGCGGTGGGAGAAGTAACAGAGGCCGGTGCCTCACACCGCGGGTTAATAGTTTAGAAGTTCGCAATGGTAAAAGCCAATCGGAGCCATGCACCTGTCGGTGATTTGCACTAGCGCAAAATCACAAATCTTTTGCCAGCCGATTGTGATAATTAGCACATAATGGATGAGGAGTGGGAGTGTAAAAAGCGAAATTCGTGCTCGAGCTAACGGAAAACCACACAATCACTGTGCACAACGTTGCACTTTGTGGGCTGCTGTGATGGTGTTATTGTTTATGGTAGGAGGAAAAGAGAGTATTGCTGGTTTCTTTTTTTTTGCTCACTTGTAATATTTGCAGCGTTAGGAAAGGGAGTACGGGGTGTGTGGGTGTTTGGGGATGAGAAAATGTGTTGATAACACATGATAATTTGATTACTGTTTTCGGTGCTCCATTCTCTTTTCGGTTTTTGTTTTAGGCAAAATAAGTAAACACAAGGCACGTCGTAATTGAGCAACATTATTTGATATAAATGAATAATGCAAAATGGTAAAAGTGCACATGCTTTCTCTTTTCATTGCTGGCTTCACGGTACTTCGATTTGAATTTCATTTTATTAAACACACAATAAATGTGAAATAAAAATGCGGTTTATATGGAATGAAGATACTGCTTGGTTGTACCTATTCGAATGTTAAAAGCTTTGAACACGTTTATGAGTTTGCTTATCCTACTGGAAGTATTCAATGTTTACAATCGATTGAAATTTTACCTGCGGTTACTGTTTGCTTTAAAGAAACTGCTGCGGGCAAAATAATAACCATCAGGTAAAGGATAGTTCCATTGAAGGTACGGAGACATTCCGCGTGTATGATCGTAGCTACAGTGAAAAGTCCTGTTAATTGCTTAATTGCAACATCACGAACATTTAATGTTCTTCGCAGTGGCTTCTTACCATCCACCGAACCACAGGATCACTTGTTTGTGTATGTGCCTTGTTTTTTCCCTCTTTCCTTTTTCCTCTATAAAAGTAAACGAGCAACGAGCGCGTCCCTTGTACCGACTTTGCCAATGCTGATGTGAGCAATGATACCACCAACGAATGGTTCAAACGATGAAACCATAACCATCATCGTCGCCGTTCTCATCATTGCCCATCTGTTCCAACGGTCGGGCAGGAAAGCGATGGATCCTCGAAGCAGTAATGCACGAACTGCACATTACCACCTTGTGCAGCGCACGATCCCGTTCCGAGGTTCGCCGCACACTATGTGACTTGATTTTGAAGGGATTTTTTGTGATCACTTTCCTCAGTAGATCGTAACACTCTTCCGTCCAATAATGCTCGAGTGCGCTCTTCGTTCTCGGGAGTAAAATATAAACAAAAAAGAAAAAAAAAGAAAATCCATTGGCGTGTCACGTGGGATTACAATGTCACACTTCACTACGCTCACGACGCGCTGGCGAGAACAAGTTGATTATGAAATGGTGCGACAAGATCGCACAACATAATAGTGTGGTGTCCATTTCACACACCCAGAAAACTTGTGTATGTGGGAACGGTAAGCTTTAAAGGGGAAAGAGCTTTGGAGGAAAAAAAAACACGCAAAGTTTTAATTCTGTACGTACAGCCCGACCGAGATAGTGTCATTTTGTACGGTGCACGAACTCGTTATGTTTCCGCTTGATCTTTCATTTCTTGGCTGATTCTTTCGAAGGGGCTTAGCCGGTTGTCGGTTTTAATCCACCACGGGAGGCAACAGAAGTACTAGTGGCATGTGTTTCGTCCGTCACCGTCGTTGGCACTTAATGGCACCCTACATGTGCTGGTATGCTTCCGAGGGACTTTGCAAAGCGGCGCATAAACCACCAGGATCGGCCCGTACGCAAGCAGTTTAAAGGTGACCAGGTAGGTCCTCCGTTTGAAAACAGCTAGTAAGGGGGCTTTTTAAGCAATATAAACTGTCAGCAGCAGTAAGTTATGTAGGAGTTTTATTAACTTATATTATTGCTTCTAGTTTATTGATCAGATTGCTTGATTAGTGTGTATCGTTTACTTATTCCAGCGCTTATCAGGTAAATCAAATTAATGGCTTATTTAAAGGAGAGTTTCAAAATGCGCATAATAAATAGTAATGTTGTTGTGATGGTTTGAAAAAGCTAGTATTGCTAATTTATAGGTAAAATTTTTGCCGAAGCAACACCAATGCGCACATGTGAAATGCTGAAAGAAACAGTGATCCATATTTAAATCATTTACAAGCTTAAATTTCTCCCATTTTCCCTCGGAAGCAGCGAACGGCACCAGTGAATGTAAAATGCGAACCATTAATCCTGCCTCATACATAACCCATCACAGCTTATCAGTAGTCACTACATCGACCCCACCAAACGTGAACGAGCAGCTTGGCGCTCTGGGTGCTGCGGACGTACAAGTTTTGTTTGGAAGCTATATTTTTGCTCGAGTGATTTTAACACTGATTTGACATTTTGCTCCACATGAGCAACATCCGTGGAGAAACTGGAAAGTGTAACAAGAGTGTTGTTGTGTGCCAAAAATAAATGGTCACCCTGCTCGTGTAGTGTGTGTCATCCTCGTTCGTTCTTTTACCGTTGAAAACATTCAGACTGTCTCCGTTTGGCGAACTTTATTTCGTGTTTTGCTAATTGCTATGCACTTCCGGAGTGTAATTAATATTAATCATGATGGCAATAAATGGACGAAAGTCACGAGTTAATAATACTCACCGCCATCTCTTGTTTTGCTTTCGGAGTGGTAAATAAAGTCAAATGCAGCATTCGCGTTGAGTGGTGTCTTGAAGTAAAGTGTTGGGTGGGTTTTGTTAAATAAATAAGCAGTAAAATAAATTATACCCCATCTAGTGAATCTTATCGCGGTAAAAGATTGGTAACGAGTTGAAGCACTAAGATGATATTGTTAATGTTAAATATTGCATTTTTGATTAATCGCACCTTGTCCCTGTGTCCCAGACTGTGTTAATTGACGGATGTTTGATGATTTGGGAACATTTACCTTTGTTCAATGCCAATCGACGAATTGGTTGCAGTCGGACGGGATAAAAAAGTAACAACACTTCACTACACGCCCCTCATTGCATGGAAGAAATTCTGCTCAGTGTGATCGAGAGCTGATTCTTTTTTATTCGCACGAAAGTTTCCTCCTTTTGCAGCATAACTCACGCGCGATGTCATTCGCATCGAGATGCGAAATGACACGCCGATAGAGGTCGGTAATTATCTGCACTGTTTCATCTTTGCTCCGCGCCCATTTTTCTTACGGTTGTCGGTGAAGACGGTTGAAAAGGTATAGAAAAAAGAAACACGGTGCAAATACTATGCCATTGTAGCGATGGTGAAGCATCTGGCAATCTCAGTAGGGTAAAGCTTGCCGTTAAATAATGCTTGTATATCGTGTTGAATGCAGACGACCTCTGCCTGATAGCTTGAGTAATTATGTGTTCGGTGTAGGTTTATAGGTAACCTGGCTGCATTCCTTTCGCTGGGATGAGAAAACTGTGCTTTCATGCATTCTGGGTCGCACCTTGATATTGCATCAAGTTTTTCAGTGCATACGATGCTTATGGAACTTGATGTGTTAACTGTAGGATGTCGGTAACATTGGTGTAAATTAAGAAATGCATTTTTAGGTGTAAAATAAGAACCGATTACATAAACCAAAACATACTGATGGATTAATATTGCTTGAAAGATTGATACTAAGCGGAAGGTTATCCGTCACTAATCCATTCAAGTGTAACCGTCCTATACTGGTCTGTTTTTACAAAGTTGATTGGAACGCTCATGTACAGGTTCGTTGCTTTTACCACCGTTGAAGTCTTTTGTGTTTGCATTCGCTTTTTGCTAAAGATTAACGACGATAACAATGTGACACGACAGTTGACGACGGAAATGTGATCGTATTGTTTCCCATTGTTTCCTACCGCCTTCCCCTGCCGCCACGATGACAATTTCGTCGAGGGCGGTCGCTGTATGAGGTCACTTTCTATGCGTTCTTTAATGTCCAATGAATGAGGTGTTCAAACGTCGGCATGAACATGAAATCGGTGTTCGTTTCTTTCTTCATGTCCGTGCTGGAAACTGGGAAAACCTCACAAGTAGTCGAATTACATCCGTGGGTCTCGTGTACGTACGTACGTGGATTAAATTATTGCCATACATACGTAATTTATTAATTATCTTTTGCTGCCCTTGCGGCGATCATAACTGGATCATCCAGCCAACATCGAAATGGCTTTAAGCGTTTCCTATGCGGTCGTTTTGAAGTTCCAACTGCTCGATACAAACATAAATTTCTTCTGTGTGTGAGGGAAATGGCTCTGGTGACATCTCACGTGGGAGTTGAATAAGTTATCGAAAGGGAAACATATTTAAAAGTTGTGACTTAATTCATACTAATGAGTCTAAATGGATCACCCATGAAAGAGATACAAGTTACATTTTAAAATTCTCCCATCATACCGCACTCCGTTTCTGTAGTGCGCAATGTGACGTTGCGCTTGTGCCACTTCCTATTGACCAACCATTTCCAGTTCACCTATGCATAGCTTTGTGTGACTGCGAACCTCACCCTCGTATCCAATCGTTCATCGGTCGATCGTATTGCGCTCGGAAAAGTCAAAAGATCATTCGTTCTCTAATTATTTTCCACATAATTGCGCCGGGTCCGGTTCGTTTGTTCGTTAATGTCATCGTCTTCCGAGCTGAACGGCCGCACTAGCTCGCAGAATGAATTGCACACTGCACATTTTTCCGCCTTTACCAATGGAAATCGCTTTCCGCTTGAGCTTTTATTGAACCGTCGCCTGTGTCATACTTTCTTCACCCCCGTCTCCCCGCGGTATCAGTACCACAAAGGCTGCGGTATGTGAGCACAAAGTAAAAGTAATGACAGCATGGCAATAGAATTAAAACATAATCCCACCCACCCAAAGTAATGTGCATGGAAAAGAGGGGCAAATGGGAGGATTTCTCCTGGGAAAGCATGTCAGTCTGTGTGTGTGTGTGGGGGTCAGAGAGATAAAGCGGAGCAATCCGAGCGGACTGCAGCCTATGGCTCTCGGTTTTAATGATTGTTGACAGATCGACGGTGTTTCCGTTTTTATCATGTCAGAATGATTTACTGCCGGGTGAAAGACGCAGCGGTACGGCGCATTTCACCAAGGGGGAGGTTTTTTGTTTTTTTTGCAACGCGCAAGCGCTCAATCCTTAGACACTGTGACCGTTTGGATTGTGCAATCTCGTTGAATAATGTCTTCGATGGCTGGGGTTTGCTTTTGTTGGAAGCTGCTGTTGTTTCACCGCATTTGTCAATTCTTTAAAGTCACCCAGTGTACAGTACAATCCAGGAAATGGTTGAATGAATTGAAATGTTACAAAATGAAAACTATTTCCATCGCCTATATTAGTGTTGCTGCCGGCGAGTGGTTGCTAACCCGGTGGGCAGTAAGCTTTCCCATTCACACCGGACACAAACCACAGGACGACGCATCTCACGGAATGTCAGAACGGTTGACACATGATCGGTTTATGCTTGGTTATTAAGCTATTTCTTCGCTCTATTGCTCGTTGGCACATCGAGGCCCAAACACGAGCACGATCACGATCTCTTCCCTCTGTAGCGAAGGATGCCGACGTCTGACATTCAGATGCTGCCTGACAACCACGGACCAGGGAGAGGTGTATGCATCAATTAAATGGTCGCGATCGTGCCCAAAATTGCAAATCGAATAGAAGTGGAATGGTTGGTGGGAGTACCCATGAACGACAGGGAGTGCCGTTCAAATGGTTGCTCCCCGGTGGCTAATGATGGGCACAATTGACAAAGATTGTCCAATTGGTTTCTTCTCACTCAGGTCGGCGCGCCATCGAATTGGAAAGGGGCTTGTTTATGTAACTACAGTGCAGGGTTCATTAGAACGACTTACAGCTGGACGGGTTTTGATTGTACATGGTGGCAATGGTTCAAATGTAGTGTGTTAACTTAATCATGTTTATTGGAATGTAAGGAGCATTTGTGGATGTTAGAGTTACAAACAAGTTTTCATAGAAACGTTTATTCTTTTGATTTAATTCCATCGCCAAACCAAAACTTTTTCAGCATTAAGAGGATAACCTTTTTGTCGTTTCTTAATGGTCTTCAATATAATCTACTGACTAGACCGTTATTGCACTTTCACTTGTATGTTAGCCCGGTTAGTTAATTGGCAATGCGCGCAGTCAACGTGTTCATAACCTAGTGGATGGATTAATTACACCATTTTAAAATCTATGCACGTGTTTCCTTCTCTGGATTTAAGCGCCCTGGTGTACAATTACATACATTTTCAAACAGCTCGATAAACAACGTGCTCAATATATCATCTAGTTTGCAGTGTTGATATATTTCTCAATAATAATTTATGCTGTTCAGCCACACCACCACAGGGGTTGTCTTTTGCAGTACGGTTCATCCGACCGAGGGGAGAAAAAACATCTAGTATTCACCCATTGTTTGTTGAATCGACACAAACCATGTCCCATTCGTATCTGAAAGGATAAAATCGATCAAGAAAAACGGGGCACGCATACTCCAGCTACCACCCACGGCAGATAATCTTCTCTCCGCTTGGGAACTGCACTTTAATTACTTCCTATCATTCCGGTACAATCTACGACCGGGCTTGGGCACATCGTATCGAAGAATATTCGAGCATAAAACATCCAAACCGCGCACCTGGGGAAACCCCAAGCGTCGCCTGATGGTACACCGATACACAATCCCAGCATGGGACAAATATGACAAAAACATCCCGGATCAAGTTATGATGGCACCTTTCGGTGCAACGCGAGGGACCGTTTTTTTTTCTTTTGAGCTGTCTCTCGACCGTTGCAACTCATTGCTATTCCACCGACGAATAGGGGCGCGTAGACTGTGCGCACTAGGAATCATTGCACCTTTGCCATACCGCCGCACGTGCATTAGAGATTGCGAACGGCTGGTTACCTGAACCAGACAAAACATACTTATTATGGTGCAGTAACAGCAGGACCTTCCAAGCGCTCGTTGCCGGCGCGTTCGATGGCTGACAACGTGTTTCTTTTCTAATGAGCACCGCAGCACGGTATAGCCAGAGCTTGGAAGAAAATTATTGCTTTGCCAAGGGTGTTTCCACCGCACTAGACCGTGGCTGATTGCCGATCAATAAAAAGGGCGGATTAGGCCGGGAGTGGGAGAGAAAGGGAAGGAGGAGGAGTGGAAGAAAATTAATCGGATCCACTAATCCGCAAGGGCCACACAAACTCAAACAATGGTTGTGTGGTTCGGTGCGATGGGTACACGATCACAGTCATCAGGGACGGAATCGGTAAGATGAAGTTGAATGTTCTGCAAATGCGAAAGTGTAACGAAGCGTATGCCATGCTGTAATTAAAACGTGTCAGAATATTTACTATCGTAATTCAAATCATAGCTTATAGCTTTTTGCTCGTCAGCTTTGATGTACACTTAAATCCGATGGAAAAAAATGAAGACTAGTGAATCGGGTCCCAAGATTTACATGAAAGAAATATTGAATCATTGGTGGAAGCAAACATATCTCTGACGGCTTTGTTTAGTTTATTTATTTATTTATTATGGAAACAATGTATCACAACAAGCATTACAACAATTACTGGAATGTTAAGTGCTTTCCATCTCCTCTCAGCAGTTGCAATAGTTGCAGGAAGGTTAGTCGTACCATGCTCATTACATTTCCCCCGCAGGAAAACGCATTATAATGAGATGGTGTAAAAATTATTGTAATTTAAACTGAACTTCAACGGAGAATGCGTGTTCTGTTCCATGAAACGTTTGAAAGGTAAACGAACAGATGTTTAGATGGCTACCTCCTTCAACACTTCTTGATTGATTTCACTATCGAGACTACACACTCTAGCAATAAAGAATTCGCTTCTCGTGCCACCCGACGGCGAAAGAAGAACTACTTTCACCGAGGAAAAACCACCTCAAACAGACTATCCATACCATATCGGGGAAGATCTTTTCAAAGATGTCTCGGTTGGAAAAAAAAGTCTAGACAAATCACAACACACCAGCGGTACGGGTGAAATGATTCATTCGAGATGAGGTGCACAAGATCTCCTCATCATCCGGCCCTAGGATCTGGCACTCCCGTACACGTGCCTTCCTTGCGTGCATGTATACGATCGCTGATCGCTATCTTGGTTGTGGAACTGTGTGCACTGCTCGCATGCATCGCATCCAGAAATAGAATCGACTTCTCACCTACTCCGGCAGAATGATGTCTGAACATCCAAAATGGTCAGACCATGTAGCTGCTGTGTTGCTTCTGTCCACCATGTTGGCGGTTGTGGCGTGCGTGGAATGACATAACCGTAGCAAGTGTTGGAAGAAACTACAAGCGCGGTACACTACTACTGCACCACACCAATCTATGCAGCGTGTGCACTCGTTGCACTCAATTGAGTCAGCATATTAGCATTCTGAGTGCAGCAAACGGTTTTATGTTTCGCGCGTTTCCGTTCGCCTTTTTTTCTGTTTCGTTTCGTGCGGCCCCGGTGGCTAAATTTATGCGCTCAAGTCGCCAATCGTTTGGTCTCTCTAGAAGAACTACTAGCCGGCCGAGCCAGTCACACTGAGAGATGTAAAATAACATAATCGTTTCGCGCTTTGCATCGTTTGGTTTTTGGTGTGTGCCACGTTTGCACAGGCAGGGAGAAACGGCCATGCTGCTTGTTGGGAGTGTGCGTTTGGTTTTTTTGTCGGTAGCATGGAAATAGACACATTTTTATCCTAGGTCTTGTGTGCAACCAAAACGTGTGCAATTCAATGCAAATGAGTTAGCAAATGTTGGATCAGGTGTTCGTTTAAGGAAGCGAATGGTTGATGCTTTATTTACTTGTTTGTTGAAAAACAGTGTGTTGAAAGTTTATCAACATAATCGTCACAAACAAGTTGTATATTTTAATTTATATACAAATGTTTTACTTAATTCTTTTGTATGACCTATTGCTGTAGAACTTGATTTGTATGACATGATCCATCGCTAATCATACGACTGGTGCCGACTGGTGCATCATGCACTAATTGCTACACGAACTCAAACCTGCCGAAAAGAAACTATCTCTCTCACTGCGCCGAAGCTAATCTTTTGTCAGCTGTCACGAGCTATGAGTGAGTGAGTGTATAGTTGTTGTTTTTTTTTAAACGAAAGAAATGGTTTAGAAAGAAACGCAGCAATACCTTTTCTCCTGACATAGATGTAATGGACGTTGAAAATGATGAAAAACCCCACGTGGGTAGACATCGTTTAAATCTCGGATCATAATCGAACATCAATTAAATTTCCTTTCTATTCCACTCGTCGCATTGTTATTGACTCTAGTTTTCTTCTTTTCTTTTCCACTTACAGGTAAGTGCGAGACACAGTTTGTTTCAGAGATAGTCAACGAAGTCGTCGTTGCATCAGTTCAATTACTCTTGAAAGCCAAGGAGTTTATGGTATTTTTATTTAACTGGGATATTCTTCTGGAAAAGCAAATAAACAAGACATTAAATAATATAGCATGTTCATTTATCAATGTTTTGTATAATTTTAAATAGTATCGGAACTAATTAAAGTTACAATTAGCTTCCGATTCGTAATACGTTCATCTTGCCTAGCAAATAACCTTCGGACATAGGAAGACAGCTGACGGCGGTTTGATTATGAAGCGCACACAAATACCAATGCCCAAAGCTAAAGGCCTTTCACCTGTCCCGTTTGATCCATTCTGCGGTACGTTTGGTCGTACCAGCCCGTACCGGACCTCCTCCCACCGCGATCACAGTTGCGTTTGATCTACCCTTGCACTGTTCGGCGCTCTGCGTGGAATTTATGTGCTATCTTTTCTCTTTCTAAAAAATATCGTCCACTGTCCAGGCAAATGCAATGCACCCATGAATCATCGCAAAGAAAATGTGAGGCGCACGTGTTTGTAGTGTTTTCCGGCGACAGGAAAAGAATCGTCGGTTGACTTTTGCGCTTCTCACACCAGAAAACCATTGACAATTCAGTGAAAGGAGAGCTTCTTTTCTGTTCTTGCACTTGGTGATGAAATTAAAGCAAACGAGCATATCTTGCCCCCCCTGGTGACGATGGCCGTATAGTGGAAAAGGGTTTTTGAATGAATGCATCTCTCTGCACTTGTTCGCCCGCTAGACAAGCAGGGAAGATGGATTGAATTTTTAGTGCTCAACGAATGACGTGTTGGTTTTTTTAAACAATTTCCTATATCTAACAACAAAAATAAAGAAGGAGAGAAAAATCGTTCGTCGAGTGTGGGGAGATGGTTACGGCCTGAAGGATTTCACTTTTTCTGATCAATAGAAACGTGTTGCATCATAACGCTCTGGATGGAGGTTGAACGATTGAAAGCCATCGCAAGCACAGTAGCGCATGTACAGGAAATTATGTGCCATTTGCAAATCCCATCGAAAAGTATATTTGCATGTGTGTGTTTTCTTTCTTTTTTTTCGTTCTTGCTCATTTCGATGCGGTTGGGGGATTCGTGAGGTGGGAACATCACCTTTCACTTTTGCAGCGAAATCAGTCGCAGCGGTAAATATTTTCCTTTGGAACCCCCCTGGGTGTGGGGTGAGGGCCAGGTCGTTTGATTTAGGCTGGAAGGAATTTTGGGCAGCTTTATTTTCGTACGTCGTTTTGATATGGATTTATTTGAGGTCTAGGTGCCAGGAACAGAGGTAAGAAGGATGGAATGCGTTTTCTTGGAACTGGTGGAATGTTTGCCCGTTTGGGTGGTGCTGTGAGAGACGCTATAGAGATAGGCTTTGTTGTGATCGGATAAAACTAATGACGGATATTGTACTGGAGAAAGGGTGCTTTCTATGGTGTGATGAATGTGGCAAGATTTTATGCTCGACCTTGAAAGTTCAACCGACGTTTAAGATTCGTTTAATATACAGAAAAATCACGCTAAAGCTGACTTTGCTGAGTTTATATTAGTAAAATGCTTCTTTATTGATAGTTTCTGCTTCTCTCGATTTTGTTCAAAGACACTCACCCGGAAGTGTTTATTTTTATTCGAGTTGTATGCACTTGCTCGTATTTCACAGTGTTTTGCTGCGTGATCTTGCTTACACGAAAGGGGCATAAAAGTATTTTGGGTGGCCTGCGATGTGAAACTCTCGTAATAATACACACTGGATCATGTTTCGGACATGATGACATAATGAAAACAACGAACTGTTCATAAATGCCTCGGTGTATGACTGTCAATGTTAACATGTTCCTCTGGTCCAAGAGTTTTGTAGAACATGACACATGGTGAAGGGAAACAAAAAATCCCCTCAAGGCAATAAGAAGCCGGTAAAGCAAAACCTTAATACACCCACTGCTTCCACGGTAAACCACGAGAAACTTCATCGAACGTCACACGACTCGCACACGACCGGAGAGTTCCGCCAGTCAGTTTCATCGCGTTTGCTGTGCTTCTATAAATCATAAAACACCTCAAGTGTGGAAATAAATATAATCATGCAATGAAGCGACCGAGAAGAAGCCGTGAAAAAAGAGCAATGTCTGCGGGACGGTATCCCGCTCATAGATCTCCCCGCTCACCCCCATTTGGACGTTATATGGAAGTTGTGATGAAGGTTGTTGATGCGGTGAAATGCAGAGGTTTGCAAAAAAAGAGGTACAATCCGCTACCATCCGATGCAATCGGGCTTTTCCTTCGCTACGAATAAGGGGAAGCGGAGGAAGAGGATGAAAGCAAGCGAGTGGAATATTGGTGGAAAATTTGCCAAAGTTCTTTTTGTTGGTTTTCTTCATGTGTTTGTGGTTGTGAACGGGAGAAAATGCGATGAAGAAAAATGGAGAATAAAAAAGAGGATGACTCAGGCAACGCACAGGCACAAATGCGACCAAGCGAGAAGTGCGCCGCACACCTGGACTCTTTCTGGGGTTGGTTTTTCCTTTCCACAAGCGCGTTGGGATGAAGCGCTACTGCTTGCTTTTATTTTGGCTTCGGCCGGAATGCTCCACCGACCCCGGGCAGAAGCTCCGTTAATGCCACCGCTAAGCCTTGGCATTACCGGCAGCGGGATTTGGGTCTGCGCGGATGCCGGTTGTGCATTGTTCCCTCCCAACGTTTCCCCAATCGCGAAACTGCTGCCGACTTTTGCCTTGGTGTTCCGCTCACACGCCACATACGGTGTTTTCACGTACGGTGGTTGCATGGATGAGCTTATTTGTGTATGTGTGTGTGTGTGTGTCAGTACACTTTTTTGCTTCGTTTCATGCTTCTAATGCCTAGCCGCTGCTCACTTCCGAACTCTACAAGAGCAACAACCACTCGACACGGTACAAAACAAACGGTACCAGTTGACGGCACCAGACTCCGAGCGACTCCAACTTTTCGAACGGTCGTGATTTTCGTCGACCCAATTTTTGTGCCGTAGATTCAATCGATGATGTTTCAAAGATCGATACAAGTACGAGCCCCTAGGTGTAGGTGATTGTGGACTTTGAAGGATGGGGATGGAAGACAGGTAATGCCAACTCGTGGGGTTCGTCACAATCCACGAGACAATCGAGCCACTCGGCCCTGCCGGAAATCGATAAACCGAAAGTGAAGACTCGAGTTGGGCCCCGCTTTTATTTCACCCTTTTTCCAAGAGCACACTTTCGGACACTTTCGATCAACGGAAGAAGCTTTCGTATGCTGATTGAGCTTGTGGGGACACGACTAACACCGAGTGTCTATGCTACGGTTTTCTTCACAAAGGAAAATTTGCAGATTGCCACTTAAAAGCACCAGCAGGCATCGAAGACCAAGCGTCGCTCATCATCATTATCCTACAGGAACAGGTGCTCCAAACGGCGATAAATGATCTTAACCGCACGGGCGCTTCAAGCAGGCCTTACACTATTGGGTTGATTATACCAACGGGGGGAACCTTTTTTTTACATAAAGTATGAATCTCATCTCACTCTCCAATGTGTCATGTCCAGTGTGCACTTGTGCTTTCGCGAACTCTTGATGCGAGCACTAGGTAAAAGTGAGGAATGTGTGTATTGTGATTGTTTTCAAACAAAACGAAACACTCTCCCAAACATAGGTGGATGTTCATCAATGAAAGGGAAAATATGTTTTTCCTAGTTTCATCCATGTGTCACGTACCTTGTACGAGGATGAATGGCTAATGTTTTGAGAGACGCTTCAAATAAAACGAAACACCTCAAGCCAATGGAGCAATGTGGAGTTATTTTGTTTTTCGTTTTAAGGTGTGTCGGAAAGTGGAGGTTTTTTTGTTGCTGTAAGTTAGTGTATTGGCAATAACTTGTTTTTGCTTCACTGACCTCAAAGGTAATCTACCACGAAACGGGAAGAAACTGTTCAACTGCGGTGCGAAACTGAGCAGTAAATAAATTTAAAAAAAATCAATAATCTTTTAAAACGTGTCCGTTACGAGCAATTCAAAGTCAAAGTCAGAGACAAAAACAATAATAATTTTTGCACATGTTCTTGCTCACCTTCCAACCATGGATGATTGAGCCGGAAAACAGACGCAACGCATGCAATCACGGGAGTCACCTGGCGGCGCGTCAAGAGTCAGAGCCAATAAAATGTCATTTACCCGCACACGCCCTACTAGTCGACACACAACTAATCTATCGAATTGCGGAATGGCAAAAATATTGCGGAATGGTGCAATGCCTGGATGCGCTCTTCGAACGGTGTTATAAAGGAATGCGGTAAACGGTTGAGAGAGGTAGCAACGGGTGACTTTTAGGACGGTGATTAGAAGGGCAAAAGAAAAAAAAATCTTGGGGTGAGACTTTCCGCTCGGTTGAACAAAACCCGCCACCAGCAAGCAAGGAACGGGGATGGATGGGTGAACATGGCTTGAGACAGACAAAGGCCCATTGAACCAAGACATCGAACAGGCGAGAAACAAAACGGCTGTATCGGTCTGTGGTTTACGGTGGATTAGAGCGAATCGAATGTGGTGTGTTCTGTGTTGGGAGTTGGTAGGAATTTCTGCTACAATCCGTGGCCCGTGTCATAAAACTGTAGAACTAATTTTTGCCCATCACGCTCCCTGGTTTCCGGTTATAGAAGCGTTTGAACAGTCAGTGTGCTGGTGCGCTACTCGGAATGATTTACGCAAATCGACATCAAGCGTCGTCGAACACGAACGGGCACAATTGAAGACGAGCTTCTTGTGCCCATTGTTTTGATTGAAATGGCGAAGGGCCGAGAAGCCTCGCCGTAGAAGTCGGGTGGTGTATGAGGTATTAAATGTTAAACCTTCACCCAACGGATCGATGTCAGTAGAACATTGAATAAAGATTATTACACTGTGTGCGCTGGGAGTGAAAACATGGCCGGCAACAGAAAAGACAGCGATATTTCCTGCTAGGAACGTTACAGGAAAACTGAAAGACACTCATAATCCCGGCTTACGGTGACGGGCCTGTCATCATGTTGGAAATAAAAATTAAATCGACTGTTTAATTCGAAAATCCAAAACGCTTAGCTGCACAAAAAAAACCCTCCCGAGGTAGAAATAGAAAACCGCACCGTTGGATATTTTGATACACGTCGGCTTACGAGCCTACGACGGTCCGCGAGAGATAGATATAAACAAATAAAATAATAAAAGTACAGCTGACTGCTAGACACACGATCTTGATTTGTTTAGCTACCTTTCTCTCACTCTCTGGAAAGTTACATTAGCTTGATTTGGAATACTGACGGTGCGTCTCTCAGTGGCTTTTTCTATGCGAGAAAAACTATCTTCAAAGTGAGCGCATAAGCACACACAGCATTAACGGAGACTCTCGTTTTATGCTAAGGGAGGTTTTACTATGAGTTCTGTTCATACACTGTTAAATATTTCTGCTGTTGAAAGACATTGAGGGTCAGTGTTTATAACGTATACGTTCGATCTCCAAACTACAAAAGGAACATGATTGATCATTGATCAAACACATTGAAATTGATTTGAATTAAAGTTTTAATGGAATTCTGCAGCAATAAATGACCCTGTGATGGAATTTGCTTTAAGGCAGTGAAGTATCTCACTTTATTTATGCTAAAGCTCCAAAAGTATTGCTTTATGGGCCTTACACTATTGTCTACCATCACCACTTCTTCTAACTCACTCAATTGAGTGAAGCCGTGAGTGCTATGTTGTAGCATAACTTTACGCTCACAGTCATCTGTTTCTCCACGTTATACTACCAGACCCACGGTTGGGAGCTGTGCAAGCATTTGGAGCTGGAAAATACGAGATATAGAGAAAGTGACTATTTTCTATGAGAGTATGGTTAATCCGAGAGGTCCAAGTGTTGGGAGATGGCATCACTTCAACAAATTCCAATGGGGGGTTAGTCGTACTGAGAAGACTCGTATTTAGTAAGTTGAGCGAGAGCATACTACCCCTTGGAGGAGTTTTCCATCGTACACGTTAGACAGCACTGGCGTCGGCGGCGAGCCGGCTGGTCGAAATCGCTCTCTCACCGGGCCTCGCTGCTCTCATTCCTTTACAGTGAGTTTTCACATCGTGAATGCTCTGATTTTCCGGCAGAGACGAATCTCTCCCCAAAGGCCTGGCAGGGGGACGGTTTTATGTGTTCACCCACCGTGATGGCTCTCTCTCTCTCGCTCGATCTATGCTGCACTTTCCTGTGGGGTTGGATGGGCCCCATATAAAATGCCGCCAACACCGTAAATAAAACCTTAGTCCAAACTCCAGCCTCGTACCGTGCGCATTCGTACAGTGGTGGGTTTCTTTCGGTGCTATATTTGTGTCTGGCCGTTTTTTTCCTCCTTTCCACCCCTGATGCACACACACAGGCATTGTCGAGTGCATTTGTGTCCCTACGGTTCTACGAGTTTTTGAGCGGTTTTTTGATGTTGTTGTGTGTGCAAAACATTTTCCTGGCGGCCTACGAGAGGCGCTTGCAGTTGTAGTGGCGCTATTTGTTTCATTTCACCCCGTCGAACGCGAGAGTGTATTGTGTG
>KB697771.1:0-31576 GCA_000349165.1 Anopheles christyi
CTCTTGTAGCGACTTGGCAGCAACGCGGGAAATGTTTATGAAACATCAACCAACCCATGTGGTGCACCTGGCAGCGATGGTCGGTGGGTTGTTCCACAACATGAGCAATAATCTTGATTTCTTTCGCCAAAATATGCTGATAAATGATAACATTCTACTGCTCAGCCATGAGCTCAAGGTGAAGAAGGTTGTATCGTGTTTGTCGACATGTATTTTCCCCGACAAAACCACTTACCCTATTGATGAAAATATGGTTAGTAAGGCAACGAAATTCCTAATTCAAAAGCAAGTAAAATCAACTGTTGATGATTTCGTTTTAGATACACAATGGCCCACCGCATGATTCGAATTTCGGCTACAGCCACGCCAAACGAATGATCGACGTGCTTAATCGAGCCTACAATCAAAAGTATGGCGACATGTTCACTTCCGTAGTGCCTTGTAACGTGTATGGACCGCATGATAACTTTGTTCCCGGTGTTAGCCACGTAATCCCCGGAATGATCCATCGACTGCACGAACTTATGTTCGTTAATAACCCCGACGTGAGTGTAAACAGTAGTCACTTAAAATGAAACACTCTTGCATAGCCATGTTCTTATCTTTTCTTTTGTAGACACCACAAGAAAGCAAAGTATTCTCCGTGTACGGGACGGGTAAGCCTCTCCGGCAGTTTATCTACTCGCTGGATCTAGCCAAACTGTTCATCTGGGTGGTGCGTGAATATAACAACGTCGAACCCATCATCCTTTCCGTGGATGAATCGGCAGAAGTGTCGATCGCCCAGCTGGCTGAATCACTTGCCAAAGCATTCGATTTTAAAGGGAAGCTGGAATTCGACACTACCAAAGCGGATGGTCAGTACAAGAAAACGGCCTCCAATGCGAAGCTTCGGAAGCATCTACCAGACTTTAAGTTTACGGACTTTGATGTCGCGATTAAAGATACCGTTCAGTGGTACATTGCCAACTATGCGAAAGCAAGGAAATGAATAAAGAAACTGAGTCATCATGAGAAGAATACTGTTTGAACTGAACACGACCGAATTATTTCCTAAAAACGATGAAAGCTTACAATATTTATTATGTACAGGTAATTAAATAATATTACAGATGTAAAAAGATAGTAACGTCACGTTGTGCTTTGCGCTGCACGCCCAGTCACAGTGTGTCTGGTGAGCCATTCTGCTAGTTTAGTGTGTGCGTTGTTAGAGCACTAATATGATATATGTGCTCCAGAGACCTCGATTTGCGTGATGTGCCATTAATACCACGTGTTAGGACATGCTTGTCATGTGTTGCTATGGTGATGACGATTAACTTGATCTGGATACGAGCGCTATTTTGTTGTTGAAGAAGAAACATACAGTAGGTCACTTACAGGCTAAAGGTGTAGTGTTGGCCACCGAAAAACACACTCTGAAGCTCTGTCTGCACACACACACACACACACACTCACACCGGACCGTTTTTGAACGTGAGCACGTGGGGACAAATCGGACGCGTTGGGTGAAGATGGTGAAGATTAAAGTGTTTTTGTTGTGTTGTTGAAATAGTGTTTGAACATCCGTTCGGATCACTTTACTCTCCGATCCGTTTGTTTTCCTCTTAATGGTGTGAAATGGAGGGGAAGAGATTCACTTAACGTCTAAGTGTAGCACTACCAAAATGGTGTGTTTGTGTGTCCTGGTTGTTCTAGTGTAAAATGTAATTTCCTCAATGTGTAATAATGACGTGTAGTAATGATGCAGATAGGTGGTATGTTACGTGTAGAATGGTATGTAATGCTTTGTGTTGAACCGGTTGCTCATTTCCGAGAAAGGTCCATCTTCTTCATCGTGTTCTTACACCAGCAAGGATCTTCCACCGGGCTTCCGTATCGCTCGTGTATATGTGTGTTTGTGTTTATATTCGTGTACTATCACTGGATGTTGATTAGTTGGTGTAGGTGCTTTGTTTCTGCCGTGTGTTATCTCCGTCTGCTCTAGTACGGTGGCAGGTACTTGTTGTTGTACACCGGGCCCTGAGTGGACTGCAGCTGTACTCGCGTCACCTGTGGACTGTTAGCCGCGGTCTGATAGTTCGGAACCGGTGTAATGAACTGGTTCGGATTTTTCAGCGCCTGCTTGATCCACTGCACATCAATGTTCGAGAACGAAACGATCTGATCTGGTCGGTTGCAACCGTTGTCGGCCGAGTACACACCCTTCAGGTAGTAGGTACCGCTCGTATCCGCACAGGCCAGCGCACTGCCTACATCAACCTCGCAAGCATCGCCGGACGGTCGACCACAGATGTGCGATTCCGGTGCAAATCCGTTTCGCTGCAGCAGACTCTGGCTTTCCGCCTCCGACAGCAGCGAGATCGACATCTGCTGCATTAGAGCATTTTGAATGTGAACTGTCGGTGGAGAAGAAATCGTTAGAATAGACCTCTTAGGCAATGGTAGAAATTTTCATCAAACACTTACTCTTGAGCACCTCCTTGCCCCAGCCAGTGGTAACACAGTTCTCGTACGAAGCACTCGGCACAACGTCGTTCTCATCCAGACAGATAGCACCGATGTGCGTGTCGAACTTCAGGCGATCCTCCAGCACCAGCATGGCGACGTCGTAGTTCAGCGTTGTCGGATTGTACGCCGGATGGTATACGATGTCCTTAACGCGTACAATCTGGAATGTCTTTGGTTCCGCATCAACTCCCAGGCGCCATTCGCCTCCCTTGATCTGAATCGTTCGTGGGTTAAGTCTGCGGGAAAAAGATTCAATGGTGAGTGGCCTTGAACATCTCCTGGAAATCGATGAGTTTCTTACCCATAGACACAGTTGGCAGCCGTTACGACGGTATTGTCCGAAATGATGGCTCCACCACACAGCAGCGACTTGTTCGTCTCCAGTAGCACCATTGCCTGCCACGGGAACTCGCCGAATCCGGTTCCAAGTGGTCCTGCACCTCGTGGCTGAGTGTTCTGTAACAATCAATGGCAACAAAATTATCAATAACCCAGATAATCACAATTTTGATCCAAAAATAAGACATCTAGATTGATATTAGTAGACCTCCGCGTCCAAGACCTATCAAACGGTGACCATATTGGATGGCATTTAGCTTCAGTTTTACGACCTCTTCAAAAGCTGTTCGCGACCCTAAACGAAGAGGCAGATGATATACGTCCAAGTAGTCACATTCCATTTGCTTCGAAGCATTAGCATATTATTATGATCGGGTCGCAGATGGCATCTCTTAAAGCTCAGATTATTTTATGACACTCATAAATCCATTGACCTGCACCGTCACCCCTGATGTGTAAACGGTTGTGTTAGCCAGGTTCCCTAAAACCTCGGCTGTCCAAAAAGGGGTCGTTTTAGTGCTGACATTGAAGGAAACTCACTGCGTTTGCTAACATTCTTGGGGTACGTCTCGAGGGTCATAATTCATAGATCATAAGGTGCGCAGTGGTACTTACATAGTTTCTCGGCGCACACTGTTGCTGCTTAGGGAACGTGCTCTCCGATCGCTGGTTCTGGAACGGACGGAAGCGTGTGTTGCCACTGTTGGTAAACTGGAGTCCGGTCGGGGCAGCATTCACTCGCTGTCCGACGGTTGACTGGAAGGAAGCGGAGGCCGTTACGCCCCGATCGTACTGCGATTTGGACTGTGTCACTGAGGCCGTCTGGCTGACAAACTGGTTCGGTGCAAACGATTGTGTGGACGTTACCTGAGATGGGGACGCCTGAATTGGCTCACCCGGACGACGTCCATTGCCGTTGCCGTTGCCATTACCAACTCCATTACCGTTGCCATTAACGTTGCCATTGCCGGTCGGTTTGTACGAACCATCGTCAAAGCCAAGAATCTCTGGATTGTACTGTCCCAGCTGACCGACCGGCCACGGGTCGACGTAGTCCGGATCGCGACAGCACACACCGGTAAATCCACGCTCCAAGTTACGGCACGGCGTGACGGGGACGCGGAACAGCTTCTGCTCTTCCGTCAAAATGACGGGCGTCTTCGAGATGACACCGGTCGAGGAGCAGTACTCCTCTTCGGTACAGTTCATAGCAGCGGAACATCCTACTGGGGGTAGTGGTGGCGGAGCTTCCGGACCCTGGGGACGTGGCGGTTGGAATGGACGCTGGGTCGTCGGCCGGAGCACGACCGGTGTATCGTTGGCCGGGTTCGGGATCTCGTCCTGTGGAGGTCTGATCTTGTTAGGGTCGTCATTGGACGGGGCCGGTACTTCCTCCCTGGGTGGAATGTACTCCTCTCCGCGGTATGGTGCACGGGTGGTGGTCGGTGGTGGGAAGTAGCGCGTCGTCGTCGGCGGCGGCACGTACCGGGTGGTGGTCGGTGGCGGTACGTAGCGCGTGGTAGTCGGTGGTGGTACGTAGCGAGTGGTGGTGGGTGGTGGTACATAGCGTGTAGTGGTGGGTGGCGGACGAGGTGTAGTGGGTGGTGGTGGTGGGGGTGCGGTTTGAATGTTTGTGACGGTGTTTTGACCCTCTGGTGGGAGGTACTGATTTTCCGGTACCTTAACGACGTAACCCTCGTTGGTCAGGACGGTCGATTGGGACAGCAGGGATTGCTGCTTGCAGCAAACTTCCGGTGCGTAACATTCGCCAGTCTGTAATGAATAAAGAGAGGGGAAAAACATTTGTTAGTGAGTTGAAACGTCGATCAAGATGCGGCTGGTGGGTGTAATGATTGATGCTAAACGTAGGTGCTTCAAGAACGCACGTTACCGAGCAGTGCACTGGCAACCCCGCTAGGAACTGTCATCGGCCATGAGTAAATTGATTCATAAGTATACCCCTGAAGAGACCATCTGGCCACAGTCCTTCACCGTACTCCGATCAATCAATTTCGCAAACACTTTTGTCCTATTAATCATCCTCATCAGCCTTCGAAGCCGTGGAGGACGCACAGCCTAGAATTCGTTGTCTAAACGTGTCGGTTGTTTGTTTCAAACCGAAGATGAATGGGGCTTGGCAATCAGTTTATGGATGGATTAACGATGTGTCTTCAGCTTCGGCACAAGCCCATACGTTCGTTCTTAAGCAACGTTCAGCGTCCACAGTTGTTGATCATCCTCGTGGTGCCAAGGTGGTGCCAAGTCTCCTAACGTGTCCGTGTCCAAAATTGGAAATGGCCAACTAATGGCGACGGCCGTCCGATCCACAACTACTCGTGCCCATAAACCAACGGAGGTTCTGTTCACCACCATCATCCGGAGCACGCTGAAGCAGCTAAGCAGCAGAAACGTGCATAATTAATTGCTACCAGCCTTACACATTTGCTCCAAGCGCTAGTGCTCATGTCCGTGGCACTGTGTACCGTGGCCTTTGCTCCAAGCCGAATTAAGCCCGATGCGAAGTTGCAGTAGCTACAACACATCGACTCAAACGATCGACAATTTTTATTTAATCTTCCGCTCCACTCGTCTTGCTCCATCGTCCGAACACGTTAAGAGGGAAGAGGAAGACCTGTCAGACGTCAGCCTGTCATAAAGGGTTACCTGGAGTGGAAACATACAAACAGTATGGCAACGTACAGCTTCCCAAGCTCTAGGACAAGTGTCTCCAGGGTCTTCGAGATGTTAGCCTGCGCTGCTGTTGCCCAAAGTTCGCCCGACTTTCGCCCCACACTCTCTTATCAGCGAAAAACATTTCGTAATCCTTCTCCTTTAGCCTGCTTCTCCATGGCCGCAAAACCCGACAACCGTTTTGCAGTTTCGGTTGACCCTTTTTTCTCAACTAGACACCCCCTTTTCCCGCTCACCTCCTTTTTCAGGAGATTTCCTGATCCTGATCGGCCGGTTCACTGTCGCCACTGTGCCAGAAACTAGGGTTACCGAGAGAGAGAGAGATAGAGAGAGATAGAGAGAGAGAGAGAGAGAGAGAGGGAGAGAGAGAGGGAGAGCAAACAATGCGGAACGAAACAAAAGAAGCCCACCCGAAAAACAAACCGGACCAATCCCGGATGTAGCTGGTAGCCATGGGGCGGTAGGTTGGTAGGTAGGTCAGTCTGAACGTGCGCATAATCGCGACGCGACCTGATCGTTTCGGCTGGATTCTTTTGCTTTTCCCTTTCGGTCACGGTTGTGCAGGAGGGAATTCAATGTGTATCTCGTATTTTTCTCTTTTGGCTACGCAGTTTTGCCCATTTTTTTACATAATCCCTCACCGATTGAGTGTGCATAGTTTGAGGGGTAGCGAAGGGGGAAGGTTTCGTTTCGTGATGCTGAATAAAAGCAAGAGCGAAGGAAGGAAAAAAATCAACGCTCAGCTAAATGGGCTCGAGATCACGATCAGCAAATAAATGATCGTCCACAGGCAAGTTGCCACCTGGTTGGGTGTTGCTGGCGATACGCCAACTGCTAGCAACCGGTATCGATCGGTGTCATCCCATCCCACCCAACGGAGTCATCCGACCCGCTTTCGATGGGTCATCGATTTTGTGTAATAGAAAAATATTGACCCATTTCAAGTGCGGCCGATACACAAAGCCTCAGACCATGTAAGCACACACTCACACGCATGTCCCATGCATTGGACGTGCCACAGGCCAACCGGTAGCCACTGTCAATGTTTGGCGAGACAAATCGTTGAACAAACGGGCCAATTCGTCAAACAAAAGGACGTCAAACATGGGCAGCACGTGGAAAGGGAAAGATCAATATGTGATCGGTGCTTTGATTGCCGCTCCACGGAAACTGTCAAATACTTCCCTTCCTTTAAGTAGGAGTATGTGCCGGTTGATCGATCGGTATCTGATCTATTGCCATTTTTTGGGTAGAGCCAAGGGGAATTCCTAGATTTTCTACGTTTTGTCCGCAAAGAGCTTTTGAGATTAGTTCCATAGAAAAAAGATTCATTTCGTAAAGCGCTGCTTGCTTCTACATCCTGGTTGGTCTGGTTGGAAGGCGCAGATCCGTGTTATCGAAACCGCTGAACCACTGATGTATGCAAATCGTATGCTAATCGTTGCTCATTTATTTGATCGCTTAGAAAGTGTGGAAGGGCCAGAAGGAGTGAAGAAGATGGTAGAATGGAGTGTCGTCAAAGCACAAAACTCCTAAAATAAACACTCACAACAAATCATCAACATCTGCCTGTATTCTTGATCTTAAAGGGACATTCCGAGAGGGTGTTCAGATCCGGGTGTTCTCTTAGCCCATTCTCGATGAAACATAAAACGCTTGTCGACGCACGGCAAGAATTTATGACAATCCGCATCCGTATCCTCCATCGACTGTGCGGAATACACAGACCAGTTGGCACGCGGTCTTGTGTAAAACATTTGCCAATATGGTTATGATGTGCTCAAATTAAGCCACATTGGTGACGATGGTGGTGGTTCCGTGCAAAACCATTTGCCATTGACACAGTTGCGTGCAGACCGTAAACAAATGTCAACCGACAGAACGGAACACACACACAATCAGTTGACAGCATCGGCAGCCCTTTTTGTGGTGCGCGCGCGCGGGTGTCCGCTGGGAGACGATCCGATGCTGCCTGATTTACGGACCAAAAACCACAACCGAAGGGAAGCAATGTTGTCTTCGGTATGCCGCTGATTGACTAGCGTGACAGAAGAATCGCTAGCAGTGGAGTTGTTCCATTCGAACAAATCTTCCGTTAAACATGGCATGGTGTACAACTGTCGGCGCAGGGAACATTCTGCCAACCGCGCGAGAAAGATTTATTGGACAGATTGGTTCTTGACCGATTCATGTGACACGATGGGAAGGAGAAAAAAATGGAAAAAATAAGATTCCGTCGCCACATTTCGGCAGAAGTGATCTTTGAACTTCCAGCGAGTCGTACTCGAGGTTGCTACTACTAGATCGGTCACGCGTGTCACGGGTCCCATCTTCAACGATAGCGGTGAGTCTGTTTTTGCTAAGATGAAACACAACACGAAGGACAATAAAAACGAAACGAAAACATTAAAAAAAAACCGTCGGCTACATAAACATGACTTTCCTTCGCTGCATGTCATGCGATGAGTAGCAACGGGAACATTAAAAAACAACAACATCCATCAAAACATCTCCACGCCACTCTGAACAGCTCTTCTCTCTATGGTCTGCGTCTCGAGCGGCTACTGGATGTGACAAGTCTTCTCAACGTGGTATTAGAGGAAGCAAATTAACGACGAGTACATCGCAGCGAAACCTTCAGGTCGTGTTCGTGTCTTCTGCCTCTTTTCCCGATGGTGGTAGGCTGGTAAAAAAAGGGCAACCATAAATTTGACCACCGACACACTAACACTTTCAGCGTGACCTTGCCTCTACCCCATGGTAGAGCTTTTGTGTGGTTAATAAAGTGCATCAAAACAACAACCCATTAGAAGGTAGGCTTCAAGGTTTTTCTTAACCCGTTCGTTCCCTCTTCCCCGGATTTAATGAGCAGTTGGAAGACAACTAGAAGTTGCGCTGTAAATCTTGTTGTAAAGCTAATGTTTAGGGAGTTTTCAAACCACGCACAGGGTGTTATGCGAGCTTTGGAGGAAAAAGTAACTTTGTTTTATTGCCGCGCTCTTTCACCTTCCATCAGTAAATCACGTTCAATTAAGAGTCGTAAAGTGGGCTGCATGCTAAGCTTTCCATTTTTAAAGCACCTTTTGCTTTGTCGGTCGTTTTTTCCTTCTAAGCTTGTCCCCGATCCAGTTTCAAAACATTCAATTAACCACCCACGAAGTGGCGCCCGAAATCATTCCCTCCCGAAAAGCACGCTAGACATGTTTATCGATCAATCTCTCCGTTTTAAAAACGCCCCATATTTCTGATGGTGAGGTATCAAGCAAACGTGAGGAAAACGCTTAATGATCAATAAAAAAAGAATAAAACGATCCAGAGCACTGCCGGCAAAGGAAAGGGATCATAAAGAATTTGGGGCTGTAAAATTTGCGACCGCTGTTGAAATTGTTGCCAAATTGAATAAACAAAAACATACCGTTTCAGGGTTCTCGTGGTAACAGTGTCTTTTAAAAGTAACAAATCTCTACACCGTTCGTGACCTCTGCGAATGGTTTTCTTGTCTAGCTCGGGACAACTAATTTGCAACCATTATAGACTACTCCCTCCCTAGTCGGCTTTTTTTCTCGACTGTAATTTAATTATCGTTGTTTATTTAGCGACAAACTAAGCGTTTTACTGGTACTGGTTAGAAACTCGTTTGCAGTCATGACACTACAACATGTGGATCGTTTGCACCTCTTCGGTGTTGGAAGTTTAGTTTTTTTGTTGCGTTGTTTTATTCTAAAAATTATTCAAAGGTCGACGATCGCATGTAATGCTCTCTGGCAACAGGTAAAGCGATTGGTTGTTTCTCCTTCAGGCATATCATCACAACCTTCGCCGTGTTTCATTGCCACAATGGAGGCGCATGATGATTCATTCGAGTGTGTAACATTCCAACACGGTTTAGGGCGTACAAGCGTGAGCCGTAAAGTGATTTTATGATTTATGTCACTCGTACGGTCTGCAATAAAAACGGCACATAACAACATTGTCTCGATTGCCAAACTGACCCAGCTTTCCAGGTGCAATTTGCGAAGTTTGGTGTTGCGTAAGCGCTGAACTCCTTTCCTTGCTCCGTGCCGTCGGTGGTGATAACTTATCACCAACACTTAACCCTCTCACGCGCAAAGGTGGACAGGGAGACAAACGCAACCATAACTGCACATAAGGAAACAGTTCGATCTTCTCTTATTTTTTTTTGTCCCTTTTATGCTCCATCTTTAACGTATCGAAATCAGTGAAAAGGAAGTTACCAACGAATGCAACGAGTCGCAGCACAAAAAAAAAACAGGCAAAATCGAAAGCCGAACCAAATGATCACCTGTTGCAGAGCTACAAAAACCAGGACAGAGCGTGAATTCTTCATGCCAAACTCCCGAACTCCCGGGCACGCTAAACCGGTTCCCTCCCAGAAATTGATAGGCGAACCGCAAGGAAGGTTCAACCTAGTAGGGTAGGAAATCAAAAACTCGAAACCTCGGGTGAAAGAAAACAATAAAGATTTGTGAGTGTGTTGTGACAACAGCCCAACCGTCCCAACACATATGTGGAGTGGAGCGATAACAAAAAAAAAGAGTGAAAGAAAGAAAAACCTGCCAAAAAACCACATTCTTCGGGCCCGGTCATGTGTCACCCGCGGGAGGACCAATTTGTGAATTGGATAAGACCCATCCGCCCGGTTCGTTAACTGCACCACACAAGTACACACACATGTCTGCATCGCCTGTAATCCCCCATCCCCTTCTCCGGTACAGCTTATCAAACCACCGTTGAACCGTGTTCCGAATGGTTCCGCTTCCCAATATAGTTCCCCAAACGGCTTAATAACTCAACGATGAACGCTACGTAATTGTGGTTCTGGCATCTGGACCTTCGTTTTGTCCTGGTATGAAGCTGCAGCTGCCCTCAAGGCGATCGCTCTTGTCTTTTTTTTTTACCGCCGATTCATTATTTTTCTGTATCAAAACCACCAGAAAACGGTTCCAAAACAATTACACACCCTGTGTGCGTCGGACGCGCATTGACATAACGCGCCAGTAATTTATGTACATTTCCCAGCTGATGGCAAAAGGGACCTCACCATCCAGGGCGTGCTGATATGTTTGAGGAGGGTTTCAATTCTACTGAGTTTTGCGGGATCGTTCGATCGACAGTGAAATATATAGGTTTTTTTTTATTATGTCAATCGAATCAAATCCGTCTCGAGTGAATTTAAAAGGTCATGTCGCTGGCAAGGATAGCATAAAGCTGACAAAGAAAATATGCCGTAAGAATGGCTGAACAGCCAGAGCATATCTGAAGATCATCGTTCAATTTTGGATTGTGATGTAATGATGAATGAAGAGTTTTGTTTTTCGAGAGACCTTTTTTTTGTTTATATGTTTTATCTTAATGAGTCTGTCCAAATGTCGTCCATAATTGTGTTTAAAAAAACTTCCAGCTAATAATGCTCATGATGCGATATTTTTCTAACATCTCCAAATATGATCAGTACATCTTCGCGTCATTAAACGGCCATCTTCTCATTTTGAAAACACGTACCAAAGCGCATCGATAGCGATCTTTCGCCAACGGCCCAAACAGTGAGTCATTACCGTCAACCAAATTAAGCAATCAAATCATTGACGGAAGCACCCAATTTACGTGGGATTAGCGTACTTTCTGGCATCACTAGATTTTTTTTAGCTCTTCCTCCATCATCTCCTTTCACACTTTATTCAGATCTCTTTTTTTTTCGCCTCATTCTACTTCAAGCACATTGCTCGCCAATTTAACCTTGTTAGACACGACCGAGCAAAGCGCGTGCTTCAAGCGCGTAGGCGGCATACCTAATGAGCCTTCTGCTGCGGAGTGTGCGAGAAACACGGCGCCTTACAGCAAGCCCCGGTGCTGTTTGAAAGGCACGCTGTACAGCACAGGATGGTGTGAACCATCCGCTTAATGGGTTGCGTCGCACTAGTTAGCAGATTTCAGCTGTTAGGCTGGCTCATCTATGAGCTGGTTCACATTTTCCATTCCTCACCACGTTTTTTAGAGTTTGGTGTGACATTCAAACTGTTCAGCATACGATGTACGATATTAGTTTACCCTTAATATGAGTGGTAATGGTTTTGTGCTGTCAGCGGTGAAGATTTGTCACCGGCATCGTTTTATTTTGATTTTTTTCTAACAAACCTCGTTGGAATGTCAAGTCCGCTCTAGTCGAGCAGTGGTCCGAAAAACCGGTTCCAAACGGGGCCAAAAAAATGGTCTCTTTGGTGTAGCATGAAGTGCGAAAAAGTGTGCCAAAATAATTGTCCAGGGGTTTTTTTGTATGTCCTATCACCGTGCTCATTTTGCACGAAAATCGCACATTTTTATCATAGTTTTGCTTTCCTTTACTTAAAGGTGGACTTTTGCCCTCAGGCACGGAATAATAAATCGTTTGCACTTTGGCACAATCTTTCGAAATGATCGATAGCGACACGCTCGTCACTTGAGCACTCGTTTTGTTTGCTCGTCTGCTGACGGTCAATGCTATGTACCGATCGTCTGCGAACGATGACTGCTGTTCGATGTGAACCTCTGCTACTCCGTTGCCCCCAGTGCACACTTTAGACGCATTTGCGGAAGCTAACGTAAGCTGAATAGGTGTGAATTTGATCGGCAAACACGACAAACACACACGTACGCTACCAGTCGGGCCTTGTTTTGAATGCTTTGCAAACTTCTTTTATCTGGTTTTATGTACTCTTCCTTTCATAGTGTTAGGATGTTATCATACGAAAGGTAAACGAAGCCATAAACACAAAGGATTACCTTTGTCAGAATGGTTGTTCCATACGACAATCGTCAATCGGCATACAATTAAATTCTTCATTAAGTGTTTAGCTATCAAATTTGTTCGACAAATAACGAACGCATTTCGGTAGGCACATTCCAACTGATCACAAAGGGCTAACCCTTATCTTGCGAAATCATCACAAAATCTAAGCAGCGTTTTGGATGAGATGGTAAACCGATTTGTTACGAAAAAGGAGGAAAATCAAGTATCACTTTATTTGAATATTCATTCGAAACGCTTGATTAGCCATTCAAGAACAAGCCCAAAATCCGAGCCCTTGGTTCATTATTTGATCGTAAAACTGATTGACGTTATTTGTGGATTTTGGGGTAGCGGATGGGGACGATGGAATTGCGGAAGGTTCTAAAAACTACGAATGGAATCAAGATGAAATTCTTCGTATTTCTATCCCCAACCAATTAGCATGGCGCTGTTGAAAAGGGCCTAAATTAAATGTTTTCTAGAAAAAAATATGAATGACAGTCTGTTTTGGTTATGTCGAAAGAAACTTTTTCGATCTTTAACTTAAATACTTCTATGTAATCTTTTATGAAATGAGCTCAAAATATATTTTCCCATCGAATTACCCGTTCAAAGGAACCGATGTGCTCGTGAGAATCTTTGTACGTCTGCTGCAAAAAAAAAAGATTAACAAAAGGGTTGGCTTTCTGACCACACCGTACGTCATTAATTCGACATGCGCATTGTCTTGCACGGTGTGTAGTTAATTAACTGATTAGAATCTGCACTCCATCAGCATCAACCGTGTCGTTCACCGGGGTTTGACGCTGCTCCGTGAAACAATGATGCTTCGTGAGTGGGGTGCCAACCACTCAGCCGACACAAAAGCTATCATTCGTAGATGTGCCTAACTCCCTTCGATTTCTTCGATGCTTCGCAGTGGCCGGCAGTAAAATGACTTCCAAGCGCTTCCAATGAAATTTCGATAAGATCGTATAGATTTTCTAAACAAGAATCGATAGCAAGCGCGATAATGATCGGTACAGAAGGCGTTCGGTAGGCGTAACGTAGCGTCCCAGTGCAACAAAGTCAGCTAGCCACGCGCTGAGGTGTCGGTCAAAGGTGTTGTACGTGGCAGGCTCCTAATTGCATCCTGGATGGATGGCTTAGCCGCTATTAATTAGTGTTGTGAATTTAATGGATTTTGTTTGATCAGAGATGATGTTAAACTATCAATTACAGGATGTAAAAAATGTAACATTTTAAGCTGCTCGTAAAAAGAAATATGTTGTATGTTTAACAAAGACTTTAGAATGCAATTTGCAGGTCATGCCTGATAAAAAACACATATGCATTCAAGTTTTTAAAAACATTACGATATTGCTGGCTACAGACCGAAAAGGGGAGAGCAATTGATTGTTTATTACATTCCATTCGTATGCGTTTACGCATTGCATAGAAGCAATTACCAATCGATCGTTGCAAGATACCGTTACCCTTCCTTTTGTTAAGAGGAAAACGATCGATAGTATATGATGGGAAATTTGATTAATGACACTGTTGATCGCTGGTATAATTATGCAACGGGTCCAGAGCCCTGTGAAACAAACACCACCACCAACAAAAGGGACCGCAAGCAAACATTTCGAGCAATTTTAACCCGACCGAGTCTTTATCGTTTAACATGTTTTCTATAGCTATGCAAAAAAAGAACATCAGCAATCTAAACAAATCTCGCCTTATCAGGAGTGGAGCAATAAAGTCGTAATCAGTTTTGGAATTCGGTCAGAAACCGTAAATGACACACACACGTAAGATAGTGCGAACAGAGCAACAACAACAACAATAAAAGGTGCAGCTTATTTCACCAATCTCTAATCAATCGCGAAACCAACCGGGCAATCGGTTATAATTAGTCCCTAGTGATCATTTGCATAATTTGATCACGCGTTTGTTTTTCGTTTCGCGACGGGCGCAACAGACAGCAAAATGCGATGTGGCAAATCCGAGGATAAAGCGTTACCGCGATGGGAAGTTTACGTATGTAATATAATACACGTTTTTATTATGATCTTTCAATGATTTAAATGATAATGATATTTTACGTAACAATTTAAGGTTTGTCAACTTTCAACATCATTGCATCAAAACAAAGAGCTACAAAAAAGTTCCACAACAAAAGAGTTCAATTCCATTTCACGCGACGAACCCGGATTCCAAAAATGTGCAATATATACGGTCAGGTAGCTACCAAGTGGGTAGTTTCAACGCTTCTTTGCTTTTGAACCATCATAAACTCACATAAACTCCAAGCTGAATTTAGCCAACTCAATTGCCAAGTGACTAATTGCTGACCTCACTGCCACCACTCTAACGGGCGCAAATCACAATCCAGAACGGCAGCGTGATTCGGTGGCTTTTTATGACAGGAAGATCATCATAATCGCATTGACCGGTACAAGCTGCTTTTTGCGGGTGACGTGTGTCAGTTCCGTTCTCGTTGCCACTTATTTCATTCGGTCTAATGAATCGAGTATGTACAGCATACCAGCCGGGAGATTGCAATCGAGTTTCCTGCCTCCGTGATTTCTCAACGATTTTCGTAATTCAATCACCACCAACCACCTACTCAATGCATCCCACTAACCCCACCCAATCACAATAGTATCGGATCCGGGTTCGAAATTATTCTACTCGTGTGTGTGTGTCGATATTCATTCGCGATGCACAAACGAATGAGGTGTGAGGTTCACACTGTCAGCGAGAGTGCATCGTGCCTCCAACGTCATTAGCGTGATTCGGAGCAATTGTTGAAAAATGTAATCATACTGCTAATTTGCTATCTCCTAGAGAAGTCGGAATCTTAGGTGGTTAATCATTGCTGGAAACAATCTTTTGATCCGGTGCATTCCAAGCTACATTGAAATTATCTTTGATAACGTATTAGAAAGGTATACAAAGACTAACGCGTCACTCGCAATGATGTTCAGTGAGTGTTACACCACCTACCCATACGTGCGAGCCTGTCAAAGAAATTAACTCTGACATTTAGGCAAATGAGTTGCGTAACCATTTTAACCACGGCCGTAAACCTAATTTTGCGCCCATCCACATCTTAGTGTCCACCCGCGCTCGATTCGATCCGATCGGCCAGTCGGCTGGCTGTCGATCGTTGGGAAGATGCAAATCATTTATCCTACGACTGTCCTGACCTCTGCCGCTAGTACTCTCCAGTACTCCTAATAAAAGAAGAAAAGCAACCACCAGTGATCGAGGTTGCTGCAATCGCAACGGCAACATGCACGGATTAACGGACATCGACATCGGACGGCATGATGCACTGTCACCGCGTGTACGAGCTCTTCGGCCCTGAGTACGTGTTTTCGCGCTCGTTGTCGTCTTTCTTCGCCTTTTGCGCTTATTGTGCAATATGATGCCGCGATCATTCCAACTGCAAAAGTGCATCACCGGTTCGATCGGTTCAAACTTCAGGCCGATCATCAGACCGCGGGCACGTCTTCACCCGAGGGACTATTGACCTGGCTTCTTTTCCCCGGCTCGGGGCAAATGAACCCGAGGGTATTTGGCGTAGCAACGGAGGATAGGCTAAAAAGTAACACATTCACACAAACGCGCACACAAACACTCCACTGTGCATAATGAAATGCCAATCCAAACAAGCAAAGCAAGTCAACCGTTTCTTGGTCAGTGGGACTTTTTATTGTCCCTACCGAGTTTCAAAGCTAGAAACCCGAGAGTCACAGTGAGTCGTTGCGAATAAAGTGGAGAAAGAAGATATCTGTCCCGTTTTCTTCTTTCTTTGTGGCGTGTGATAGACCTTGGGGGTCGATTGGGCAGCACCCTCGGGCTAGGTTATTTTCAATTTCAGCCCCAAACGATGCAAATCACAATCCACACCCTTTCAGCGGGTCATCCTGGTCACGGCATCGTGAACAAAGATCGGGATGTCTTTCCGGCAAGATACGCAGCAGCACCGGTGAGCAGCAGGGAAAGAGATTTCTCGATGAAATCATCACCTATCGCTTGAACTACTGAATCTAAATGATGATTGGATGTACAGTTACTTTCTGCAGATATGGAATCGGCAACCCGGTCAACAAAAGTGTCCTTCGGCCGCAAAACTGCAAGTAACAACAACGCTGAACAAATCTAACCTTTTGCAAAAAGGGGTCAATGTGGCGTAACAGGAGAAACGGACGGGTGAAACCTTGGAACTGCTTATTTCGCCACTCGAAAGCAGCGAAAGTGATGAAACTGAAAGATATTCGCAACGATCTTGAACTTGAGCCTCTTCACAATGTGGCAGTGTTTGTGGCGCAATCGCAACGCGCCGTATCCAAAAACTACAAACAATTATTCCACGAGCTTAAAAAAATGCCATTTTCTTGGCAACAAATCGTGCATTATCTCATTCATTGCAGGAAATCAAATTAATCTCGCTACCAACGGGAGTGAATCGAATCGTTCAATCAACTTCATCGTGCTGCTCCGTTCGGAGGCAACCAAATAACGCTTAATAGTTGTCATTAAGCCCACATCATCTCCAGCACTGTAAAAGCAATGAGCGAAATTGCAGTCATTGCACCATTTCCTTGCCACCGAAATTCGCAACCCCGTTCTCACCCTTTCCAGGTGGTCCTTCCCGCCCCTATTCATAATCTTTCGGGGCTTTTGCATTGCCAATGTGAGACGCTTTTTGCTTAATTTTCATCAATTACAACTTAATGAAGTGGAATAATGTGGGGCGTACAGACTTCGCCTCACACGGTACCGTAAGACACACCAGCTACAACCGGGCAACCAAACCAATCGATCCGGTCGAAAGCTACGATCGATAAAGTAAAACACCACGTCCTACCAGATCGGGATTTGGAAACTGTGGTGCGTACTGGCAAAACAACAAAAACAAGATCGCGATCGAAGGAAGGATATGAATTGACGATTTAATTTCTGCGAATAACGGACTGTCCCGTTCGTTGTTTTGCGGTTTTTGGAAAAAAGAGGTGAATTTTTTTACGTTCCTTTTCACCAACGGTTATTTGCTTGTCGTTGCGCACGATTTGGGCTGTACATGAGGTTAAAGTTTCTCATTTTCGGTGAATATATGCAATGCTTACGCTTCGACTGACCGCAACACTCGGCCTTTCGCTAGTAGCTTTATATCGAGCAATTGCATAATGCTACACGCCAAGACTATGTTTCTCATATTTCATGCCTTTAAAGTGGCATTAAATGAGTGCCACTCTTCGGCTCTTCGACTTTGGTACCGAACATACGACCTAATAATCACCTATTAAGCGACCATAATCATCTTAAATAGGCTAAACAGCGCTGGCCACCAGTGCGGCGGCAAAATGACAAAGTCTATCTAACCTTCAAATCCAACCGTTTTCCAAAACATATCACCATCGTAACATGAAAGTTTCCCCTCCACATTTGTCACCTTTGACACTGAAATGCGAGAACGTTAACACACCGAAACCGATCGATCGTCAGCTTTTATCGATCGGTCATTATCGACACCGGTGTTATTTACCGTACTAGAGGGGATCGGTCTAACAAAATAAAACTCGTAAATCTTTTACCACTAATGATGATGGTGTAAATGTCTCTAAGGAATGTTCACCTCCCGCCTTTCGTTTTGTTGATGTTTGTTTGCACCAACGCTAATCTCAACCGTAACCTCCAAACTCTACGGTAAACAGCGTTAACCTTGCTATTTTCGCAATCATGATTCTGAGGCTCCAAAAACAAGATTTAAATCCCATCGCAACTCCAGTAGACTGAGCAGGCGATATCTTTTTACATGCCTCAAGCAAGTAACAAACTGGCTTAAAGCATACCTTGGCATTTCTGAAAGAGAAGAAGTGTTGCACACCTTCAGTTAGTGCTTCCAACAATTAACGTTAGAGGAAGTTTACTCGATTTGCACGAAAAGAGTGCTTCCCACCTTGATAAATCGCATAGTGGGTGTAGGAAGTACACCTGCACAATGTAATCCCTACATTTCACCTTCATTAACGATTGCGAGCAAAACCGGGTACGTGTGGTATTGGACGATGCTCTTCTACACACTAACGCACCACACCGAAAGTCAAGGTTAAGACAACATTACCATCGAAAAGGTACGGCTTCATCAGCCGACATCTCATCATCGTCAATTTACCCTTAGCTCATTCGGGGTACATTTGCGTTAGGTCTGGTGTGCGTTTCGCAGCTTCTTTCCCACCACCGCCGAACGTGTTATGGTATTCGCGGGCCTACTTCCCCAAAAAAACAACAACAACCATGCGAAAGCGCACGCGTGCTCAGCTCGATTACGCCATCGCTCAGGAATACCTTTGACGTCATGTGCAGCGGCTGGTGATGATGGTGCTCTCTTCAACTCCACCACCTATATCACTGGCGCACTGGAAGTCGATGACGCCGATTCGTAGCTACCGGTTAGGCCGAGTAGAGGGAAAACTATCCAGACGCTTTTGTGGGTGACCGAAACGAATTCGTCGGCCAGAAGCGAGAAAAAAAGTCGAACAGCCAACCACAAACGTGTCAGGACTTTACGTAACTCCAGGAGGATCTCGTCATCATCGTCTCATCGCTCCATCCCTGAAGGTAAATTAACGTTACGCCTGTGGTATACAAAAAAAACCGCACCGAACGGAATCCGAATCCTTGCAACGGCAGAGTTTGTTGCGCAGTTTTCGCTTCCTTTTACTGACTCCTTTCCGGCGTTCTTCGTTTATAAGTTCCATATCAACATGTCGATATCTCGTCGACTTGACGGCGACACTGTGGTCGTTGGTCACGTTAATGTTCGCTTAGTCCTGCTCAACCCGCTCATAGGTCGTATGTTGAAGGAATCGCAATAAAAGGATGCGGAAAGAGGGAGAGAACCAGGAGACAAAGAAATACTGAAGAAAGGTCTCAAGAGACCCCATTACGCAATGGCCAATGGGTCGATCGCAATTATATCGTAGGAGTTGCACCACGTCCTGCAGCCCACTGTCTTCGGTCTCCTCACTTTCTCTCGCTCACGTTCGCACAGGATGTCGAGTGATATGCTACTTGATCGCCAATCGTCAAGTAAACCGCAGGAGAAAGAGAGACAAAAATGAAAGCAAATATACATAAAACATTTCACAACCCACTGTTCCCTTTCGTCGGGCATCTAGTAGCATGGTAAGCGCCGAAAACAAAAAAAAATCCCTCTCCTCTAGCGATCAATTGGAAGTGACCTACAGGAGAGGACACACTTTATGTGTTTTTGTTGAACACCTAGGAAATCTGGAATACCTTCGCCAATAAAAGGAAACAGCTACAGTTTCAAAAATCCAGCGAAAAGGCAAGGGGAGCGATTGTTTTTACCATCTTTTTTGGACCTCTGGGATCGCTCCATTCGCCACTTTTTCAGGCGGAAGCCTTTGTGGGGCACAATTTTACGGGAGGTGAAAAGTCAGCCAACGAACGGCAAGGCCGTCTAGGAACGGTTGACCTGTGTGTGTATGAGTGTCGCCCTTCTCCCGTAATCCAAAATATAAAAAAACGCCAACTATTAAATAAGACAGGAAGACATGCTGGCAAAGCTATTGAATAACATGAGGTATGTTGCCAACGTTCCTCGTGGAATGGAATGGTCCGGGAAAGTGAACACTCCTGTCATCTGAACGGCATATTTGTGGAGGTGGTGCAGGAGAATAGAGTCCAGCTTGACTTACCGGTTGTCTCGTGGAGATGGCATTCTGTGCATCGAAGTTCAGCAGGCCGTTGTTGCATAAGCTGGGCGATACGCAGACGTAGCTATCGTCCGGACAGCGCGTGGCTGGCGTTGGGCGAATCTTACAGCACTGTTCCGTAGCCGAATTACAGTTCTGTAGAAGATGTGAAGGAACATAAGACAATATGAGTTATTTGGGAGTAAAAGTGACGGTAAGGGTAAAGTTATATGCAAGATATTCCTTTCAAAACCAAACTTTTTAATACATTCTAGGTATATGAGTAAACATTCAAACACGGACAGCCGGCTACTCACGCATACCCCCAGAATGATGTAAATAATAGTGTTTGACTAATGCTGTGTCGCTTAACGTGAACAACTCAGCACAATCTCGAAAGGAGGAAAAACACAATCAATGAATATTTATGCATGGGAGAATTCTTTTGCGAGACATTCGTGCAAACAAACAGGTGTGCATGTATGCCACACACCTGACAGCCGCGTGGTAGAGATTCAACAAATGTTCTATCACAACCCCTTGTGTGGTATGGCTCATCAGAGAAGAGGTGACTAATCGAACGGTACCAATCGTTCTTTCAATGCCAACCGTCATATAATTTGTTGACATCCATCTTATTGGAGTTTGATCGAACGGTTTTAAGTTAAATAAATCGTTTCAAGAGCAGGAAGTAGGCTTTATTTATTGAGATGACATCAGCGTCAAGCATATCTTGCCTTTAAATAGTCCATCAAACACACTTGGAATCTTGCCAAATATTGAGAACATTAAACAGTTTTCCCAAGGCTCTAAAACGCCCCAGACATTATCATTTTTCTTCCCCTTTCGTGACTGCGATGTATCCATCACGAAACATTTCCTGCAACACACCCAACTCCACCCTTTCAACGACCCAGTGCCAACTGGTGATAAATCGCAACATAAGACAACACGAAGATAATCTACTCATTATCTCGTTAAAATGTTAATCTACTTCCTCACCTTACACGTGCGTGTGTGCGGGCTTGTTTAAGCACCGCACACAGCAAACATTTGATGCAACAGGGGAGCATGCAAAAACATCATTAATTTCCATGGCCAACCGCTAGAAGGTTACCAATCGGAACCCAAAAATTCTACAACTGCTTGCCGCGCACCGCACCATCGCACACCGTTGCTCGCGAAGCATTCGAACGATGCAATAACATTTCTCCCACAGCACACAACCGCATGCACAAGCTTCACACGATCGTGTTGCGGTGAGGATTGGTGGTTTGTTTACGTTGTGTCTTTTGCTGCCTCTTTGCTTCATCATATCGCTGCAGTTATGCACATCGCATCGTGTTGCAAACAGCATGCAAAAATGCATGTCTACGATACAATCGGTCGTTTTTAACGAATACACCATCTGATAAACCACCTTTGGCCCACGACGGCCCACTGTGACAGGCCAGCTCACCAAGGTATACGAGACCGCAAACCGCAATTCAATGGTTCGTTAGGAGGCTTTTTGCTTCTTCGGAAGCTTCTCGGTGGGCTGAAAAGAGCGTGCGAGAGTCGTTGGTAAAATCAACCAAAAACATGCAAAGCCAAAGAGTGTTCAGAAGGGGACTTCAGAAGAAGTTTCACTCTCCGTGCGACAGGTGCAATGTCCTGTGCGATTGCAGTCTCATCTCACCCGTTTGCCAGTCAACGCGTGACGATACGGTTAAATCAGCCCACTGAGCGATGAATGATTTAAAAGCGATTTAAATGGCACTCATGTTTAACCTTTCGCGTGGCTGTGCCTAGCTGGTGGATAGCGTTGTTCTTGCAGTTGTGCTGGCGCCATTAAAACTTCCTACACAATCTCACATACACGAGTGACTTCTTGCGCAGCAGAGTGAGCTGGTGATGCACCGTTGTTAGATTAATTCTCAGCAGGCCATACACTTCCCCCTTTGGCGACGATGGCACGCACGCGTAAACTATCCCTCCATGATCCCCACAACAGGGACCTGTGTGGCGATATTGAAGACAGCGAGGGTACAGTCGTGCGGCTCGCTTCCCTCCGCAGGCCAATGGAATGTTCATCTTTCGCAAATTTATCGCTCGATGATTCCATTTTAATTACCGTTCCGATGCACATTGGCAGCTTGCTCCTCTGGGTGCCAGGGCGCTTCGTTCGCTGGACCAGTGGCTACCGTTTCGCTAGCAATAATTCACCCCCGGCCCCCGGTGGGATGGCACCCGTGGACACGAAATGGCAAGGTTGCTTCATTTGAATGACAAATTGTACGCGCGAACGGTACACACATTATGCAATAAGGATGCAAATTGTGATCGCAATGTAGCGGTGCGATGACATGCCGCTTGATTGGAGATACAAGATATGTGAGGTCGGCGCTACTTTCGAACGGATTCCAAATTGCGATTAAGGCGTCAACAGAGTTTTATTGCAGCAAAACAGTATTAGCTTTAACGGACAACTATTAAATTACAATTTTACTTTACTATAGACGTCGTCTTAAATGTTTTTGCAAACCGGACGTGTGCCACCAAATTGGTAACAAATTACCATGCACATGCCAGCAAATAAATGTGCCGACAAGGAAAACGTGACCTCACACAAAAAAAATACTGCCTTCACTCACACAACACATTCATCTGTCACATTCAATAGCCATTTTCTAAGTGACCAAAAAAAAAACTTTCCCTGAGCACGTGCGCACGTCGCTGGAAAGCAATTTATCTGACCGAAAAGCGACCGTCCGATTGCGTGAACTATTTTGGCTTTCCTTCACCGTTCGAATGTTTGCATCGATTTGTGCTTCTCAATCCCACCGGGCGACGCATCTGGACCTGGACGGTTGAACTTCGGTTCGGTAACATGAGGTGAATTGAGAGAAAAAAATCCCTTTCTGTCTTTCGCGCAGAAGACCACATTCCAAAACAACAACTCGAACGGGAGCAGCAAAAAAAAAACACACATCAGCAACGCACAGGTACACAGGGAGCTTCCAAAAAGGCAACACCGACGCGTATACGTAGGCATGTGCGGATTGGGCTGTTAATTTTAGACGCGACACAGGAAAAAAGCAGACAGCCCCAAAAATGCGCTGACGTCGTGTCACATTTCGCGCATTCCGCTTTATTGATATGTCACTTGATTTCGTGCTTTGTTCGTGGGATGGGACATTCGTTTCTACCCAGGGAATCCTCCACCCACCTATGGGGTTCCATGCAAAGCGCACGCATGCGGCATATGTTATATCACCGAATACACCACAATTTAGATGATATCCTATCAATAATGGTCGGCTACAGTGTAAGCCGCCGCAAGGTTCGGGGACGTGTGTTTGTGGATTCAAAGATTCGGAATGTTCCGAATTAGGTCACCACGCTGCCGTGAAGATCAATCGCGGATCGACGTTTGAAGTGATGTCAATTATGAAATTATTAATCATTCATCGTCCAACTTTGTCCAAAACGTTTGTGTTCCATCTGCTTACCGATAAGTAAACGCAACTTAGCCTTTGAAATTCGTTTGGGATTAAAATGTTGCGCTTACAAAGTGTCATGGCGTGGTAAAATGTCACGCCCTCATCGTTCTAGCAGGAGATGCGGTGGTGATGGTGACATTTCAATAAGCGGCTTGGAGGAGGGGGGGGTGGAGGGGGGGCGAAAAATACAGCCAGGCTAATGATCACAATTCACTGAGTGACGGTGAATAGCTTTACAGCGCATTAACAGCGACACAAACTGCTCAATTTGTGTCACTTGGTTGTGCTGGTGAACAATCCCGAGATAAAGCATCCCAGCAGTACATTAAAAGTGAAAGTTTAATCGACGATCCATCACCCGGAAGGGGCGCCAATGTAGTCAGTTCAAGTTGACCAATCACGGATAGCACAACGCCAACGTAATCCGATCCGTTGGCCTACTAACACACAATTTACATGGTGTGTTAGTATGAAGCCCAAAAGTGACATCTTCTCAGTTCGATCACTCAAGTTAGTCGGCGATGACTACACCGCCACTGTCAAATGTCAATACCACTCAAAACAGTAATACGAGTGCAAAGTGGAATTCCACACGCAGCAAGCGATTAAAGCGTACTTCATCAATCATTTACATCAACTGACACTATCGCACACCCCTGAACTCCCCCTGGGTCGGATGGTAATTCCTATTCTCCGTGTGCCTTTCTCAAGGTATGTGTCGTGAGCACGTCGGTTGAATAATTCCTTCCAATTACCATTTCGATTGCAGTGCAGTGTGAATGGCGCTCTCGAGCGTCTTCACACTGCCAGCTCGTTCTGATTCCAATCACTCCGCTGCTAAAACTGTTACTGCTTTGATAGGTTGTTATTTATGAAATCCTTCCATTAATCGATTCCATCTGCAAGGATGTCGTCCCCCCGCGTAGGTTGTTAGTATCATATCCTACCTGATTGTTCGTGTTGAACAAGTTCAGCTGCGACTCGTCGACGAATCCATCGTTACAGAACTGATTCGGAGCACAGATTTTGTTGGCTTCGTAGCAGGGAATCGTTTCCGGCACCGGGTAGTTGTAGCCATCGGACGTGAGCGTCGTTTGCTTGTAGAACGGACGCGAAATCGTACCTGTGGTGATGACCTTGCTCGTGATGCCACCGTCGGTACGTTCCTGCGTCTTGGTCACCGACGTACCACCGTAGTTATCTGGACGTGCGACAAATTGGGAGCATTAGTTTACGCGCTTGCCGGACACGGGTTTGTTTGAACAGGTTTACTGCTATCTCTACGTCTCTACCAAACTCGGTATCACACAATACGTGTTACAAAAGCATGCAAAATAAACTCACAACACCTACTAATACTACTACTACTACAACAACAGAAGCGGAAAGAGGAGAAATTGAGACATCACAGATTGGTCTAGTCTACGGCATGCAAAAATATTTCCTTATCGATTAATCCTGACAGGCATGGAATGGAGCTCTTGTGAGGGTCCTGTCTCTCCCCCTCGCAACCCTTCTTGTTATGGCTGAAAATCGTAATCGGTATTAGCGTAAAGATAGAAAGGAAAGCAAAGAGCGTTACTTGGTGTTAATCCGGTCGTCCTCGTAGCGGTCCCCACGACCGAAGTGGTGGAAGTACTGCCCGGCTGTCCCGGTTGCCCCGGCTGCCCCGGATAGAGGTTAGTTTGGATAGTATTGGTACGCTGCGTATCTACGTTAGTCTGTTTAGTAATGCCCACGGTGGTTCGAGGCACCGGGCTGTTAACGTTCGACGTGATCGTGTCCGTCCGCACGCCGGTCGTCGTGCTTTGGATGGAGGTGGTCGGGGGTGGTGGCGCTGGTACGGGGACGGGCGCAACCCCGGTCGTCGTTTGCGTTTTCGACTGGCGGAAGATGGTGGACGAGCGAACACCGCCGGCCCCGACACCCGGCTGTACTGTTCCCGTGTTAACCTGCGTGTTGGAAGTGGTCGAACTGGTTCGCGTAGTACCGGCAATGACACCGGGCTGGGCAACACCGGCCTGCGTCCCGAACGTGCTACTGGTCGAGCTTTTACTGATGCTCGTCCGCGTACCACCGATCGAACCGGCAGCCCCACCCGTTGCCACACCCGCACCCTGAAACCCTTGAGTTTGTGTTCCGATCGTCCGAGATGCCGTCGCCGACTGGATGGAGGTCGTCGTACCACCAGCGCCAAACGCTTGACCGGCCTGACCGGAAGTGGTACGTGCCGCTGACGCCTGGAACGCGCTCTGAGACACGGTACCACCTCCAGCCACACCTCCCGCTCCCGCAATTGCACCCGCTGCGCCTGCCGCACCACCAGCCGCACCACCAGCCGCGCCACCAGCCGCCCCACCACCATCTTCTCCATCAGCAGCGGTACCGGGTGGTTCCTGGACACCACCACCGATTTTAGTAGCCTTGAACGGGGTGTCCGGTGCCACCCACCAGAAGGTGGTTTGCTTCTTCTGGTCATGCGGGATGACATCGGTACCCCCCTGACCGCCACCGCCAGGAGCTTGTCGCTTAAACTGCTGAACATTACTGCTTGAGATCTGCGCCGACACCGACTGGAAGCCTTGACCGGCCGAGAAGAACTCTGGACGGAAGTTTTGGTTCAGTTGGCCCGTCGCCAAGCCCGCTAAACACAGCAGCCCCATCAGGGCCCTCGTTCGATGGTTCATCTTTGAAGGGGAGAGAAACAAAAAGAGCGAGAAAAAGAAAAGACAAAGATTAAACCTTGCACAACACTGCAAACAAAGACATCTAGCTGAAGATGCTGAAACGGCACGAAATTCCCTCGTTAACAAGTGTCGAACGACGACATTCTTGGACAGCTGGCAGTGATGGTTCTATTGGACCGAAAGACTCGTGAGAAGTAAGCGGCGAACCCTTTACCGAATACTCATCGAACTTCGAACGGGTAAGCGAGCTCGTTTACGCAACGTGTGTGCATGTATCTCACAATGACGTGCACACAATAGCATACTGTACACCCTTGCTGGAGCATCACCCACATCTCTCAGAAAGCTCACGTAGCGAGAATTACAAAAAAAGTTCTCACCGAAACGCTGTGGCTAAATAGGCCCTCGTCAGCCGTGGGTAACGAAAAATGTAAAGTTGGTAAAGCTTTTTGATTAGTTATGACCACTTGAAGACATCCATGCTACTATGCGAGTTCTTGCTGCAACAGATCTCTTCAACGCACATCCACGAAGCGTTTGATGCCTAAGGCCAGACAGACCTGTTCCAGCAAATCGGTGCTAATAGATTTTTAACCCAAACCGCTTGGTCCACGTTTAGAGGGTTGCCCCTTGCCACCCGCACGCTTGCTCACGCCAAAGGCGAAGCCCTTTGTCTCGACTAGATTATCTCATGGATAATCTTCACGCTTGTCTGGCCCTTTTAGGTTTGTGGTGGTTGTGAATGTGTCAAAAGCTTTTGTTTTGTTGCTGCACGGTAGCAGCGGCCCGGAATGGTGCCCGTCGCATGTGGCCATTGCAACAGTTGGTCCTAATCGCTCGATATGCTAATAATTCGTGCATCAACTCGATCAACCTACAGCGACAGCTTCATTAGACCTGTGTTTGTACTCAAGGGTTAGAGGATGTTGCGAAAGATGCATCCGGAGATGGGAAATTCCCCTTTTTTATATTTTTTATTTTCTAATGTTTAGATCTCAATGATCGTTTTCACCTTTATCAAAACGATCACTATTTCATGGGCAAGGGGCTAGCAGCGGATGGAACCAAAAATTTCATAATATTAACTTGCCAACCTTGAACTTCGTCATCGTCTTCTTTTCCCTCAGTCGAGGTGGTGATGGTAGTGCGTGAAGATGATCATCTTCTCAACTTGTTTCTTGATCGGGGGGTTGGGTTTTGTTTTGCTGTTGTTCTTCTCGTGTTATTTTATGCTTCTACTACAACCTCTAGGCTTTTTGAATTCACATTATTTACGCGCGCGCACGCGTGTAAGCCTGCACGCGCACATACACACACGCACACCCTGTGGTGCACGTTTTGGCCCACTAGCTTCTTCTCGTGGCGGTGTGCGTAGTGTTTTTCGTGTTTTCTTTCTCGATCGCAAAGGATTGAAAAAACATTTAATGTTGCCACCAGGGTGCACGAATAAAATTAAGTTAACATTAAGAAACAAAATCACACACATTCGTGCTGCTCGACCTTATGGACGCTGTGCATGATCGACATGATCGGCTCATCCTCTCCTCGGAAGGGAGCATCTCTTGTCGCGTGTGGATGAAGACCCTCGTGTATGCACCGTCGTTGACCTTAAGCCACGGGAAACATTCAACCGAATGCCCTTATGGGGCCGGTATCGTCACCGGTCGTCAGGGTTCGTTTTAACACGGCGGAAGTTAAGACCTTGTAGACGCCTCCAAAGCCCTTGTCCGCCTGTCAATCTGTCCGACGAACGGCGGTGCTATATTATGCTACTGCCAGCTATTTCGGTGGTTATTTGAAACGGGGAGCATTAAAAATATATTCTCCCTTTTGTTCGCATCACAAGCAATCAAATAATTATATACCCTAGAAGGAAATTTTTTAACGTGAAAAACGGTTTGCCACCGCCTCGTCGAATAGCCGTATGGTGTCACATTTTTACCGCTGCACGCATCTACCACTTAAAAGAATAAAAAGCTGTGTCCCCTAAAAAAGGAGCTGTTTTTATACATCAATTTTTTTTTAACAAACAAATCACACTCGGCTATATAAATCAAACTGAGTCAAAAGTCAACTGAGTTGATGGTTTCCTCGTTGCGGTGATAATAAGCGGTCTATACGGAACCGCACATAAAAGGCTTATCCATCGTGAAGGCGATCTCTCCACGAATCCACCGTTGATGGTTATCTGTTAACTTTAATCTTCCTTACCTAATGCTCAACCTCCAAGGCTTTACGGCTTCAAGTGGCCGAATGCTAACAATTTGGATGATTAGTTCGTTCAGAATGCTTGGATCAGCTGTTTTGTTGAGAGCACAGACGGTTTACAGAGCAATACATTGGATTCATTTTGTGAATATATCTCTTCTTTTTTATACAATGTCTCTGGTCAGATAATTTTCTAAGAATCGTGAGGTCAGCAATGAAATTGACATAACATCAGGAAGTGAACAGAACTTTGTTGTATAGCTCTAAATTGCAGGTTGATGAAAACGCATTAAAATTATTTTACTAGCTTCATCGAGCATATTTCTTTGCTTGTTTTTTAAGCCGTTTGATTCCCCTCCCCTCCCTCCCTTTACACGCTCTACTGATATGTGCTAAACGCAATTTAACACCATCAATCAAGTCAACTCAACTCTCTCTTCTCGCGGATTATTGTGTCACCGAAGAATTAGTAAAGTCGCGATAATTTTCAATCGCACTACCAGCATGGCACACACTTCCTCAAAACTCACAGTCTTACACCATCAGCAGAGGAAATAGTAGAAAAGAAAGCATCGCTGTTAGAGTTAGTTTGCTCTCAACCATTAAAATTTAGGTCTTCCTTCGATTTCGGAATGGTGTGAATTGGTTGGTATGAAACAAAGACTAACGATTGTTGTTACATTGTCAACGTGATTGCTCGAGTAAATTGCTTATGCAACTCGATTGGAAGAAGTCCTCTCAGACAAGCGAACTCTTGCAACTGTTTGAACCGATTGCACCATCTCAATCCTGACCTAGGGCACAGAAAAAGTGTGAACCTCGATTCGAATCAGGTCAAAGCAGTTCGATGCATCCAACGAAAACTGAGGACACAAAGGAGCAATCGAATGAGCTGAAGACGAACTCTGCTCATCGGAGGAACGCAAGGAAGTGAATTGGAAATGCTCAGTAGAAAGAAATGGCATAGTGCTAAAACCAGTTCCTCGACGTTGCATAAGCAACAGCGTTTTACTAGCCGTGAGTCTTTTGTGTATGTCCTTTCCTTTACCTAACAAATTGTTACTGTACGTGGAGACTAAATGCAAGTTAATACATTTATTCTTAATGCCACCCAAAATATATTTTTTTTGCACAATATCCTACAACCTTTGATAACGAAGGAAATTAGAGATCTCGTAGGTTTTAAAATATTTAGTAACCGAACACGTCGACCCTTCTCTGAGCTGAATTAATTTAGATGTTATAAAATGAAAATAAAAACCACCACTTTCCATTGGCTCTCGCACACGATAGAGAAAGAAAAAGGGGAGGGCACAATCCAAAGTAAAAAATGACCATATTTTTTTTACAAAACGAACCTCTTGTCTGCAGCGTCCTCGACAGAGGATGTGACAGTGGATTGGGTAATGTGCGCTAGCCCAACGCGTCGGTTCCGACAAGATTGAGCCTTTCCTCCAAAAATAGCGATTGATTAAGCGCTATCGAGATGCCGGCAAGGCTTGCGCATTTGCCTGCCGTTTCGTCTTCAACTTGACCTTACCACGTTCGGGTGGCTCGTATACACGCACGTCATAGGCCGTCCTGTTTTGGGCCATCCACTAGTTGTATGTTTTCATATTTTTTCGTCTATTTTTCTGACACACGCAGAAGATTGCACACAACCATCGATCGATTGATCAATAGAGGGAAAAGCAGAGGGTTGGCACTTTTTTTATCTTTTGGGACAACATCTCCTCCTTTGTGTTCAATTTAAATTAACAATGTATAAGCGTTGCGATGTGTGTAGCGTAAGAGGCAGCTTTGTCGCTTGGGTTTTGAGTGAAAAATAGTTATTCCGGCTGGCATTGAGCTTCTGGCTGTGCCACCGGGCAAGTAAATCACTCATCGTTGAGCGGGCTTGACCTTTCCTGTTGCCTTCAGCGATGAAAGATGAACAGAAATACGTGCACAGACAAAAAACGTCTATCAAACGCTTCGGTTGACCTACTCTTTCTCCCTAATAATCATGTCAACCAAAAGAACCAGCTACATTACAACCAAGAACTATTAAATAATAGTTTTCATTGGATACCATTTAACCGTTTATACAACAGGCGTTTCCAATTTCTTGGTGATCCTGTTTCAGCCAACGATTGATTTCATGTCCTAAAATTATGTTCGGAACTCCAACTCCAACCCCTATCATCGAGTGAACTAGGGCAGATATTAGAAAACTAATAGCCAACTAATGATAGTCGTTAAAAAACGGTTCGAATTATTGTCACACGCTCGTCGTGTGATACAGCGCCCCGAGGGGAAACAGGAATAAAGTGTCAATTACAGTTGCATTATTTAATGCTAACACGATCGGGCGGCACAAAACCGCGCAGAGTGCTTTGAAAGAGGATAACAACATCAGCTCGATCTAAAACCCGATCCCGATACGATTACAGACCCTGACCATGCCCTCGGGGTGCAGGTTTTACGTTTTGTTAAGTTTTCTTCCCATCGTACCGTGTTCCTCCATCGGTTTACTGTGGCATTTTGGGCCATGGCTACCTTGGAGAATTGATTTTTTTCTCCAAGCGGAAAGCGAAAAAAAAAAAGCAAAATAATATACATCGTGGCGTAATTAATGATACTCTAATATTATATGTTTCCCCACTCCCTTCAACGCTATTTTCGCGTTTAAATTCGTTCGGGATGGGAAGCGGCCACTCTACCGGGCTACTCATAACTCGACGCCATCGAACGGACACACGTAAAGAAATGGATACTTTCACAAACTTTGCATGTAGGCGATTCTCTACAGGATCGGGCAGCAGGCAGGAGATGGTAAAAGAAAGAGATCAAAGTCAACGATAATTGAAAGTGTTTAATCAATTTCGGATTAACTTGCAATCCGTTGACACGCTTGCCCGCGGGCTGTCGCGATTTGTCCCTGCAGCGTGAGGTGATGCCAGAGTGTTACAGATACAGGCCGAAAGGATCATTTTATCCGCACGGGAAGGGGCCTTTACGAGTGTCGTACACTTTTGCCCACCAGATTATGGCACACACACACACACACACAAATTAGTCCAAATTTTTGGTGGACACAAACGGATGTGTCATGTATCGTTGAAACTTGAGCGATCAACCGGTGGTGATTGTGTAGGAGTTAAGCAATCGAGAAAGGAT
>KB697778.1:0-10222 GCA_000349165.1 Anopheles christyi
TGGACTCGATGTAACTTAGATTTTGTCCCATTGCAATCTTAATGAAATTATTCTATGTGAATAGTTAATGCTAAATTTACTGGGAAATATATTGTGCATAATATAAATACACAAAACGTTTAATGAAGTGAATGTTGGGAAAAATTAACACTTTCACAGGAAATTGTCATAGAACGCAGTAACGAGTGCACTAGTATGGTAATGTAACACCCTCAATCTTCGAGAGGAAATCATTATGCCCTTGCATCAACACCAGCAGAGCCATATACACGTGTGCTGTACACTCAATGAAGAGTTGCCCTTAAAATCTGCGGACGCTTCTTTGCCGGTGTTTCCTGGTTTACATTTCCTTACAACGACTGCATCTGTGTGCGGATGGAGATTAGTGGATGTGACTAGGCTTGGTGGGAATTATAAATGAAACCGTGCGAAATGAATGTATTTTGTAGGGGCAAAATAAGCAAAAGTGGATGGAGGCTACACAACGAAACAACGCATCTACACACTAGAACGTTAGTAACTACAACGAGGAGACAGCATGGAAGTGAGAAAGCGCGGGAAGGATTCAAACGTACCGGTTTTGCATTCCTCTTATGTTTAAGCATTTTCTCCCAAAACAGTTGCAGTCGAAGGGAGGGAGGACGCCGTATGTCGCGTCTGGCAGAGTATTGGATGGATGAAAATGGTCACGTCACGCTGTGCGCTATGCTCGCCAGGACGCGCGATGGTACTGAATAGGGCGATAGAGGGCGTCAAAGCAGATCCTTCTGTGTGTTGCGAACGATTCGCTTTCGCAGCGTCTAATGTGACTCGTGTTGTGGGGAAAGGATTTTCCCTTCGGTGGTTCGTTGCCTTACAACGGATTGAAAGCAAACTGAGCCTCACTGCATGCAAGTACGTTGCTTAAGTCGGAGCATTATGATATGATACTTTGTTAGCATGGTTGTATGTTTGTTTGTTTTTTGTTTTTGCTTTTCCTCGAGCAAACCGTAACGAGGTTTCCAGATACGATTGTGTTAGCGGCCCAAATTGTTGAATGTCTATACAAGGCATATACTAAGCACCGAACAACATTTTTTTTTCGGGAAAGGAGCAAGGATTTAGTTCTAAGCAGACAGCAAACCAAAGGACACCCAACCCGTCCACCAGGCTGCCCTACCAGAGATGAATGATTAAATGGGTAGGACCACGATGTGACGATATTTACAGATGATTGTCGTGCGTCATCGCAGGGATAGGAGTACATGGATCATATAAATGGCGCACATTTCTACCCTGCCGATGCTCGGACCGGGCCGGCATCCTTTTTGGTCGCGCACGATTCCACCACTCATCCACAATTCGGTACACACAGGCACACACAAACACACACGAGCGCGAACCACTTGAAACGATGCACCACTAGCAAGCTAATGCACTTTTGCACGTGCCCGGAAATAGATCTGTTCCATGGGAGCGCTTTGTTGCTCTGGCGGATTTATCACAAAGACAGGAAGGAAAAAAAACACTTCTTTGCTTTTACGCAAGGCAATAGAATCGTGCGTCATACGAGCAATGCTCACACCGAACCACTGATCAAGTTGTTACATTTTTACACTAAACACTACACTAATCTTATTAAAGGTAGATGAAAAATGAATGTAAAATTAATAATTTTTGATATTATACTTTTTACTTTACGCTATCCCCATTTCGTTTTCCTTCACGCACAAAACCTACGATCAAAACACGACGCGCGATCGCCCATTGACAATCCCAACAACTGACAGATCGCGCTCGAGCGTCAATTTCCGTCAACGCGAACGGGGGCGGGAATGTTAGGTGGTGTATAAATAAAACCGATGTATGGCTGATCTAATACAGCGCACAAATACACACACACACACACACAGCAGACTTACTGTACCACTACTTCCAAACGATCGTACGTCAAAATTTGCTAATCAAATATGTAAACAACACGTTCTTTTGTGCTAAAAAGCATGCCGATTTGATTGAATGTATTAATGGTGTACTGACGTTCGAATCGATCTTGTGTTGTAGTTTGTTTTCTCCTCTCCCCACACCCACACTGATGTCATTGCAGTTTGGTAAGCTGTAAACAATTCGTGTGTACAGCCGAATTACACACATTAGTTTGAAGGGCAGCGAACCGGCGGTGTTTAAAATTTGACCCGCGTAAACATCCGCGTAAGTCTAGCGCACACACACACGAAACGATAAGAATGTTACATATATTATCACAACAGTTCAACAAAAAAACAACATACACACATACACATTCGCGCACATCGAAATAAACATTCAAGAAGCACATCTGTTGTTGAGTTGCGCTGTTCTTAGTCAAACCTCAAACGAGCAAAGCCACAAATACCACGATGCACGCTGAACGACGGCTGCGCAGTTGGATTAGATACACTGACGAATACTACCATAACCTCGCCGCTTGCTTTGCACATGTGGCAACACACGTGCCGCCACACGCCAATGCGATCTTAGGCGGTTTAAACACTTAGTCACATCAAGACGCATAGCATACAACATATTTAGATCTGTAAAAGAAGAGAAAGAGAAAAGAGAGAGAAAGGGAGAAAGAAAAACAAGAACACCGCACGCACAGAAAGGAAAGAAAAATGAAAACGAATCAATTGAACTGTCCCTGGTTAGCAGCGAGCATGAAGCGGTTTCCATTATTAATGGATGATAAACAATCAAGCAAAAGCAGAGTGTGAAGGTGCAAAGCGACAATCGGTTCCGGCAAATGCACGGTGCAAGCAACGGTTAACAATCAACATTGAAATTGACAATAATGACAAAACTTCATGTGATAATCTAACCCAGACAGGTGAATGAGGCAATGGAGAACGTGTGGAAGAAGCATAACAACGGATAATTTAACCTTCAAAACACAACTTACAACAGACAACGACACAAACATAAACATGCAGCGATGATAAGAAAACAATAATTTGACTAAATGAGCATCAATTTAAACTAAATCAATTTAAATGATTGAAATAAATTTAAATTAAATGAAGGACATAATTAAACGAAACATAATAAGTGAGTTTTCATGAAAACTAGGTGTCAATTCTACTACGAATTTTTTTTATACAAGTACATTTCAAGCTTGAAATTAGACATTACACCTCGGGCGCCCAAAAAGATTGTGTTTCCTGTATTTCAATTTGAGTTACTTGCACGCTAGGAAAATATGACTAAAGACTAGCACTAAAAATAAATAATTAAAAAATGTGTTCACCCTAGCTTTTCACACCCCATCAGGTGCGAGAGGCAAAACAGAAGTCATTCCAGTAATTAAATTCCATCTTACTGCCGCTATTAATTTGCACACCTGTAACCATTTCCATTTGCCAGGCAAAAAGGTGTTTAATTTTCTTTCCCCTCTACTTAGTCCACCTGGTTTGGGTGTCTGTCATGAAGTGTTTTTTTTTCGACCCAAAGTTGAATTGAAAAAAAAAACCACCGCTTGTCCCATAGGAAGATTTCATTTCACACCTTCCTAAACCACGCTCTTTCGCTTTCTCTCCGAATCATGCCGAATCCGAAACACTACACAGGTAAACGCACCCGCACAGCTGCCAGCAGGAAATCGTGTAACGTTTGTCTTTTGCACAGATTCGCAACATATGTCGATTTTATTGGACAGCTATTCAAATTTTCATTCATTAGGGAAGTATCGCGTGCGCTCGCGGCAGACGATTAAATGTGCGAAGATGTGCGAAAGCACCGCAGCCGAAACGAACAGCAAAGCGTTCCGAGCGAATTGTTTACGTACCTTGCTGCGGATTGGGGCACGGAATGTTTCGAAACAATTTCCCGCCTGGCACGAAAGCCCCCTTCCCGCTTTCCACCTGCCTGTGAAGGAACATGGACGGAAACGAGCATGCTGTTCTAATTTCTATTTTATTGAGTGCTTGATTGTCGAACCAAATTCCGGCCTGGACCGTGCCACCGCTCAGTGCTGTGTCATTTACAAAGCAGGAAATGTGCTTGGGGATGTGTGTTACAAGGCCCACATTTTCTTGTCCCAATCTGAGGCTTTATGGAGGCAAAGGTATGCATAAATTATGCCACTGGCACCGAGAGACCTATTAAGAAGACGGTGGAAGCGTATCGCTTGGCAAGCCAAATGTCTTGAGCTCGAGGAGTCGTGGATTAAAAATAAAACGTTTTTGTTGAGAAAACAGCGGATACTTCAAAGCATGCTGGTAGAACAAGAGCAAAAACGCGTCGGCTTTAAAACATACCGAAGGACTTATGTAGAAGCGTTTTAAGGTGGGAATAAAGTCTACAAACTTTAAAGACACACGCCAGTGTGATTGAGAAATACTTTAATTGCTTCGTATGAAAAGTAACAAGAGCTCATATAAAGCAACCCAGCTACAATGGAACTGTTGCTTTACACTTATCTGTTTCACGATATTTGAAACATTGTCAGTTTGGAATAATAATTTCCAACACGATACCAGTCAGCACAAAATAAACCTTCCATCCTCCTCAAAGTTCAGTAAACGATAGAACGATACAGCATTTATCTGGCACCTTTCTCCCTTAAACAGTTAAACAAACATTCTTTTCGTCTGCCTCCATCAGCAAATGCGAATAAGAAAAACATGAAAATGTCCAACAACAACAACAACATGTCCTTTTTTTCCGCCAGTCCACCAGAAGAAAGTAACGACTACCGGTGGGGGTGGGGGCAATGGATCCACCCGGACGGGATTCCAGCTGGGCGATAATCTCCAAGCAACTGAGTGTCGATCCCTTGGATCGGCCAGTACACCGCAGCTGTCACACGCCATCCGTTACCATCGTCACCTTTTTACTGGGAATCGCCACGCCAACAAAAAACATACGCATGTCGCCATCTCCAAAAAAAAAAAGAAGAGAGAAAGGTCTCTGTGTAGCATAAAACCCCTTGCGAAAAAAAAAACGGAGAGTTCTTTGTGAGAAACATGTAAAACGAAGCAACACAGACGGCACAAAAAAGGTTTCTTTCCATGCTGAGGAAGTAATTGGGTGAGATCATGCTGGACGGTCCCCAAAGTTCAGATGAAAAATTTGAATGCCAGTCCTTTACAGCAGCATATCGGCCCAGATCGGGTCAGCTGAAGATTGCAGAAAGCGAAATGAAAAGCTACTAGGCAATGTCTGGTTCGTTGCCTAGCCAAGCCTGTCATTTGCCAATGGCTATCATCCGATTCATCATCTCACGATAATGCACGAAAGGGAATTGGAAACATTTCCCCCCCTAATTGGATCACGACAGTGATGAGACAGAGGCTCAATGTGAATCTGATCACAAGGATATGCATTGAAAAACTGACACATCAAAGCGAGGTTTGCCACATCCAGGAAAAGCTGTTTGCATTAAACTGTAACTTAACCGCCGTTAATTGGGCGTATTTCATTAACACACTACAATCATGGAATTGGAATGCCTGAAAAGCATTGAACTTTACTAGTGGAACTTCAAAACGTTTAGCGAAAAAGAAACCATGTTCACCATGTTTGCTTGCTTTGTAATTGTCACTGTCTGATTTACATCTCGTCCCTACTTTGTTACATATTTAATGAAATTTTCTCCACAACTCTTGCCCTTGAAGCTCACCAAACCGCTCACCCCACAACATGAAGATTTATGTGCGTTACAAACAACACAGTTGACGAAGATGGACACGTTACCGGACGAACAGTGTAGTACACGACACGACAAGATGAGTACAAACCAAATCTACCGGTCGGTGAAGTTGTTTTTACTGAGAAAAAAAAACCCAAAACGAAACCATACAACTACTCCTGAGGACAGCAAGCACTTTCCACTTCCCCAACCGTTTTTCCACATTATCCACCTGGGATGGATGGAGAAAGCGAAAACGAAACAAACCCCAACGCAAAACACCTTCGCAACACGACAGAAGGGATAGTAGTTTTTCCAACGGCTACGTCCTACACACGCACCGAGAAGGTTGTCTACCGCGGGGACGAAAGATAGATGACCGAGGGAACACCTGATACCATCATTACGACGTTCCATTTCGATTGGGTTCGACATGTGGATGGTTCGTGTAACGTGCGTAGGTTTGGTGTGCTTTCCGATGAACGCTCACCGTTTTTGATCAACGACCACCGGAGAGGGATGGAGATGGAGTGACCGAACGTATAATGATATACTACCACTACCCCAGTTCACTCCACGTGGACGTGGGGTGGAAGCAATCAATTTGACATCCCTTTTGGTGCGGTAGCGCTGGTGATGGAAGGGATTTTTTTCCTTTCGCAGATTTCACCCCCAAAAACGATACGCTCATTATGCACCGTCGGATCACGGCGGTTACTACAGGTAACCGATACACTTATTCAGGTGAGAAGACAGCTGCTGCTTGATTGCATCAAATACAAAGCAAGATTTAATTATTGGCAAAATTTTAATTGCTTTTTATAAGTTATAAGGCTAAAATCTTTATCAAATGTTGTGTTGAAAATATTGTTTGTATGTATCATTCAAACAATCAACATCAATATTTGTCTTTCCATTTCATTTTGATCACCATAACTAACCAAGTACAAAGGTCCAATCCAAGGGTTCAAGCTTACATGTTTTCTTGAATTAAAGTAACAATTAAACCAATCAACCTTTTGTATACAACACATCTCTCAGATGAATCAGAAAGAAAATGAAACCTCCACATACATAAATGGTTAATGATTTGCTCACACTCCTTCACCTGGTGGTGACCTTTTCGGGTACTCTTGGACCATAATCAGCAACAAGAGATCATAAACATGTATTTATACCACCACCACCACCACCACCTCACACTGTCCAGGTCCAATCATGCGTGTAAGTTGTTGTGCTGACCCCTTCACTGTCACGTTCCATTGCTTTAAATCACCTTAGTTCACCAACTGGACAGCACAACAAAAAAAACAAACACACACACGTATGTAAGGGTTTCCCGAGGATCAGAACAAAACGAACCAACATCACGCATGTACCTGGCAATTTAGTGTTCCCATCATACTACATACCCTCCCCGCGGCATCATCTTTACCATCGTCCCCAGGTCCATGGTGAATCCTTGCAAACCCTGTACACTGGTGCCACTGTCACAGGCAGTGATTTACCGAAACCGGACTTGTACCAGCTACTCCCACCCAAGTCACCTCTTGCGAGCCATTTTCTACCGTGTGGCTTTCCATTACCTCAGAGCAAAGTAGGTTTTGTGGTTTGCTTTGTTCCCGTATGTTTTTGTTTTTCTTCCTGCTTCAAGCCTCGTCATCGTTCTCGTTGCGCTTTGGCCGCATTAAAATTTACCATTCATCATTACCATTACGGCGTACATAGCCTATTCATGTGCTCACTGCTTCCGTTGTTATATTTTTAAGCCATTGTACTCTATTTGTTTGTTGAATCCTTTTTATTTTTGTTGTGCAGCTTTGTCCATTTTTCCTCTGGCCAATCGAAGCATTTAGTCTGTGTTTGATATTGACTAGCGAATGTGATGAATGTGTAGTATATTTAAATAAATCTCTTGGTGTTGTAGTTTGAATAACACTAAAACTATAACACACAAAAGCTTTTTGGATACTTTCGATTAAAAATGTAATTGCAAAAGCTGCAAATAATGACATTTTTTCCTCATCAAAGGATCCAATGCTGAAAAACACATCAACATCCCTGTTGAGGTGACTTCTAAACGCCATATAGCTACTGTTAATATGTAGATCGGTTAGTGGGTAAAGTTTGCTTTCATTTAAAAAAAAAACACGCCAACCGAAAGTTACTCTTGACAAAAAAAAAGTGCAGCTTTGGGCAATATTCAAACTAAGATAACGACCATCAAGCACGTCAAGTTGGCATTGAAAAGAGCAGCACCGACCGTCCTTCCGTGAATGAAAATACTCCCTTCGCTGGTACGCAACCTACAACTGATAAATTCATTCAAAAACTTCATCTCAACGCCTGTGCACGACTTCATCTTCACCCACAGTTCCGTTTCGGGGCGAAAATTTTAGCTCATGGATGGTGACCCACCGTCCCTAGTTCTAAAATAATATCGATTTTCTCATTTTTAACTTTCCACCCACTTCGCGCACACTCGCAAAACTATCCTTTCCCCCACATTTTTTTCGACAACGCTTCACCTTCCGTTCCACAATTCGTGCGGGAATTTAGCAGCACATGCGTTGGGCGATAGTGGTTTGGTTTTTTTTTTCTGCGTCCTACCAAACTACTGGTGGCCCATTTTTTACGAGAACGTGAAGGTAAAAAACATATTTCGTAAAAGGTGAAACAAAAAACACGTGAGGGGAAAAGCTTCTCGCTCGATTGCATGCGACATGCACATGTGCGCGATGGCTTTTTTCCGTTTGGCCAGCGGGCTGGTCACGAAACCATCAAATGCGAATGAGACACCACCAGAAAAGAAGGTGAAAAATAAACAAAGAAAAGCCCCCGGTACACGTTGGTTCAAAATTGGCTTCCGTTCAAATGAAATCATTTCGGTAATTAAGTGTGAACTTACGATGGGTGGAAACAGGCGGGTAGACTTTCCCATTCTGTTTATTTTTGTTCACCCCTACGGCTCCTCTTTTTTCATGTTTTTTTTTTATTTTAGGGTGGTTAGAAAAAGGTATGATTATAGGGAAGTGTTCCCACTTTCCACTGTTGACGATAGCACGAAAAGGTTTTAGCTTATCGCCGGTCGGTTGATTTTCCTGGGCTGCATGTGTATGCGTGCGTTTTGGTTTTTGTTCCTGATCGTCTGGCAGGAGCCACTTGCGAGCCCATCGATCAACACGTCAAACTGATGGCGGCAGAAGCAGCAGCATGGATTGCTTATCGCCCACAGTTGTTGGCGAAGGTAAACGATTCTTGCATTCTAGTAAAGGTCAGCTGTGAGGTGCACCTACGCTACGACATTATCGAGTTTTCACCGGAGGTCCATGGGAGACTCGATTGGTCTGCTGGCAAGAGGTTAGCTTTCTCACGTAGGCCAATTATGCCTCGGGAGGGATGAGAACGGTCGGATGAGAAGCGAAAATATAATGGGTCAAGGCATGGATTTTGAACAAACACGAAAATAAATTAGAGTATTCTTAGGATGGATTTATGTTGATGGTATATGTTTGCGTTTCAAGCAAATTACCCACAGCGAAGGATAAGCTGAATGTCTTCAGGCGATCCGCGTGATAGGTTTAATACAGATACCAGCGAGCATCAAATTACCAATAAGCTTTTTTCAGTTCAGTTTATGGAATAAAACAGGACTTTTTTTTTAAATTGAAACTACTTGGATATTTCATACCAAACTTTGTATTCGCCGTAACTAAATTTTTAAGTAATAAGTCACAATCAACTGTTTAATTGAATGAAAATTTGATGAAATCTATGCACAATGAAATAAAACGGTTCAAATGAAACGAAACTTATGTGCTCATTACCAAGCGTTCGATAGATTACAACGAATCGTGCTTTTGAGCTAATTGTTACTTTGCTACAATCAATGTCAAATTAATTTTAGTTGATATCAATGTTATATCATTTGATCAATGCAATTTAAAAATAGGGGGGAAACATCAATATCGATTAGTTTACGCTCCCCGTTTTATTAACAACTGCACCGGAAAACTCATTAATCATCAACTGATCAACTGGAAACTTGATCTAACGAGGGTTGAAGGGTAAAGGAGCTATCTACGCCGCATCAAACCAATCCGAACGAAAAGAGCGATAATTCATTAGTCTGTAATTGGTTTTGCACAGTAGAAAAAAAAACGGAACTAATGCAGCGAGGTGCAGTAACTGCAAAGGATCAGCTTCTCGGGAAAATTATACCCTTAACAGATCAAGCACTGCTCGAGATTGAATAGATAAAGTAATAAGTTATTAGTTACAGGCTTTAAAGCTTCTTGTCAAATGTTTGATAGATGCTATTACAATTTGTGTTAAAATAATTTTATTTCCATGCTTAACACGAAGGAACAAATCGCCACCCCCTTCACTATGCTGAAAATATACCATAAAACTTCATTTGAATCACAGTATCCGTCCATTGAAACCATACATACCTTCAACATATCACGTTTCCTTTTTAAAATGTCTTGAAAATACCTTTGCAAAGGTGCTTCAGGTGAAATGGTCAGCCATTTAACAGGCGCCACTGTATGTACAGTATGAGCAAAACCAAGTAGG
>KB697782.1:0-29691 GCA_000349165.1 Anopheles christyi
CCCCCCCCCCTCACCCTCCTTTTTGTGGCCCAAAATATCAAGCGTGCAGGAAGTGAAGGAAATTCATAGTTTGCGTGCCACCGGTTTGCTTTCATAATTAAGTTCAATTTGTTCAAATGATGCTTATCAGAAGCAATGTATCGTGTTTGGCTGCTAACCGTGCCACTATTTGTTGTCATAATTATGAGCTCCTGTCCAACTTACCGGCTGGTGTACCATGTGCTTTGCCACGTGCTACGTGCTATAACATTAGCTTCCCTTCTGCTTGGCGTGTTTACACTCATGCTAGGAATTTGTAGATTATATATAATTGTCTATTTTTGTACTTTTCACGGAGTTCTGTTGCCCTCAACCCACCAACGAAATTTACCAAGAGCAACCAAAACAACAACAACAACAAAAAACTAATTGATTAAACAAACAAATTCGCTGTGTTTTCGGCCCCTGTACGATACGGAAACACTTTCCTAATGGTAACAGTTTGCACCGATCGCAATGCTCAACTGCTGCGACATTGTTAGTTCATCATAAATCGACTCAATTAAGCAGCACTCACTCTCAGCCCATCGCGGACGTGATAAACGCGCATTTCAATCGTATGGTTCCATTAATTAAATCATACCCCCGTGATTGCACGCGCCATCGTCTGTATCAATATGCGTTAGGATCATCATTCATGCATGCGCAATTATCGCGATTGCTGCCTCGGTGTTGCGAGGCTATAGTGGAGTGTGTTTGTTTTGCAGTTAGGGGACATCCGTCAACGTAGCAAGACGCGCTAAATTCGGGACTTCTAGCTGCATAAATCATTATCCTGTTGGGTAGCAGTGCCCACCCGAAATCTTTCACACACCAGCTGGATGTGTGCGTCAGCTTTCAGATGGTAACGCACATAACGAATGAGGACAGCTGTCATTTTCGATCCCAGCCTCCGAACTGGACGTCCCATTCGGGCGTTTTTTGGAATATAGAGACATTTTTCAAACTACGCCCAAAATAACTATGATTGCAATAGAGGGGACATCGTTTGGTCACTCACCCCATTTGCAGGATATGGTATGCGGTGTGGGTGATGCCTGTGTGCAGACGGCAATCAATTATTCCTGCGGTGAACCGCTGGATCGTATGCTGGGTAGTGATTTTAAAGCAAAACCATTGCATTAATTCTACATAAAGTGCCACTGAGCGGTGGTCGAACACCGTCCATTCTGTGTTCAGTGCGTGTGTGAAAATTGCATTAACAATTCAATGAAATGGTTTCGTTTTGAACGTGCAATTTTAATCATAACGATTGGGTTTGTTATTATGTTGTGGTACTGACCGATGGAATAGTGCGAGTCGTAAACACTGCTGGCAATAATTTGATAATTGCTAACATGATGTAAGTGTACACACAGAAAGCATCCTTCGCTGACTTCATTATCGAAGAAAGTTCATGATTATGCATAAGCAAATTTGGGCACGAGTATTTGCATTTTACAGCAAACGAGTGTAGGTGGCCTGTTGTTGTTATTAGGGGCAGTTGAAACGATCGAACGAACGATATGAACGACCCAAACCATTAGCAACAGTGTATTCTAACAGAACAGAAGAATTAGTTAGCGCCTACATTCGTTTTTTTTTTATTATGTTAATCTGTTTTTTTTTTTCTTTTCGCAGCACTCTTCTCCGCGGTCGAACATGGCCACCTGGAAAAGGCACGCACCATCCTGGAAAGTACGGACGTTGACGTTAACAGCCTCAACAGCGACGGTCTTACGCCCCTGGACGTGGCCGTGCTTAGCAATAATCGTTCGATGACGAAAATGTTGCTACAGCAGGGTGCCATCGAAAATGCACATTCTGGTAAGCGGTATTGCTCGATGCAATTTACCATAACGTTTTTATTTGATTTTGATGCCAGTTTGAAGTGTTTTTGAACCGTAAAGAAAACCTGGTAGAGCAATCTCTACACTATTTTTAGTACCTAACAAAGTTCCGGCGGTGGTGTGCCGTATACCGCGAATGTGATTGCATCAACTAAGAAAATGATCCCCCGCAGAGCGGCCCATAAATTTCCCAGGAGATGACTTGACTTTTAATTATTTCTTTTATAATTAAAAACTACACACTCCTCCTCCTCTACAAGTGGTTTTGCTCTGTCACCTTTCTAAATGGACGATCTACTACCACCGTCAACAACTTACGGCAAAAGACACAAACCCACCCACTCACACACTAAAAATAGCTAATCCATCTTCCGGATGGCGTTCCAAAGACACAAACACACACACATGTTGCTTGGCATGCTTGAGAGTAAAGCCAAAAACGACACAAACGAGATCACTATTCCTTTTTCGTCGATTTGTCCAGAGATGCTTGACCTTATGGCACTCCCGGTTAAACGATAACTGCCTACCCCCCCTCCCCCCTCACTCCCTTGGTCGATAGCCATTTACTAACGAAATCACCTTGTCTCTTCCAATTAGTGCACGCGGCCAACAGCAACATGGGACTGCATCTGAACAATCTGCTCTGCGACGCCGAAGCGACCGTACACGAGCTCGGGAACTTTGATGGCAGCCAGGCGGGTGGCATGGCCGGCAACGAGCGGACCGGATCCGGACCGAATGCCGGCAAAACAACCTTCTCCAACATCATCGGTAAGTAAAACGGGCATGGGGATAATCTGGCTCGCTCTCGGAAAAGAAATGCGAAAGAATTGGAAAAAAAACCGCAAAATCACCACACGTTTGATGTTCATTATGAGGTTCATTGCGCTCGGAACACTTGTCGCCGTGCCCTTTTCAAGTAAAAATAAGATTATGGCAGTGGATGATCATTAACCAGTAGTGGTAACCAGATAACAATTAGGGCGTAAAGTGGACGAAAGTTGGAGGCCACCAACCAACAGCTTGGTGAAACTCTTACGGATCGCTACCTAAGGTTAAAGTTTGTTTTGCAAGCGCTTCTCAAGGGAAGCTCGGTAACACACTCACTCTTGGTTTGAAGATGAGGTTTAGAAGTCGTTTTGGTGTCGCAACAACTTGCTCTTTGATATTGGATACCATTGGATACAATTACGTGTACACTACTAACCCACGTATTTTTATTGAGCAAGTCAACCATCTTAATAATCTACTCCTTATTCGTCCGATTCCGGCTCACTACGATTGGCCTGCTCTTCTATGCATCGCCTCAAACGGTCCACCTCCAGCCGCAGACTTTCCTCGTCCGGATCGAGACGGCTTGCAGCCACCATTTCATCGAACCCTTGCTGCAGAAATCCCAACTTTACCAGGGCGGCCGCACGGCGGGCAAGACAACATACCCGTGACTTTCGATTCGCTTCGACCGGTGGTTGCAAAAGTTCTAGCGCTGTCGAACAATCTTCAGCCTGTGTAGGAACGAGGAAAGGAAAATGTGTTAGCCGACAGAAAAATCCCTCTTTTTTGAAAGTTTATCTATCCCCCATCCCGGCCTACCCTGCCTCTAAAAAGGTTAGAGTATTTGGGAAGATCCTAACACGTACACAGCGTTGGTAATTTTCGAGCGCCAAGTGTGCAGCGGACCGGTTCAGGAACAGTGCATAGTAATCCTTCGTAAGCCGTATGCCGGCACTGTACGCTGAAATGGCGGCAAGAAAGTTTTTCTGCTGGAAAAACGTATCACCGCGCTGCTTCAGCCACTCGGGATTTCGTTCGTCCGGCCGTAGGTCATCGTCGGCAAAGCCTACCGCCCGGCGCGCGGCAGCCTGCTTGCGGGACCACTCCTGTTCCGCCTGCTCCATCGATTCGCGCTTCGGCGTGACGAACGTTCGTTCGCTGAAGCTTACCTCGAGCGTCCGGGAGCATCGAACTGCCGGAGGGGCTTCTGGACGGATTTGCTGTGAGCCAGCAGCACTAAACCCTGCTGGTGGAGTGGACGAACTTTTCCCACCACTCGGTTTCGGCAGTTGTTTTGCTGGATTTGGACGGTACTCCTTTACCATTGCCAGTTCCATACGCTTCAGCTCCCGCTCCTTGGACTCTTCCAGCAGATGGTCGATGGCAGAGCGGTCGTTTCGTTCCCGCTCGATCTGCCTATGTATCTCGTCCTTTTTCATGCGATCCTTTTCGATTGCTCGCTGCCTCGACTGATTCTCCAAGCGCTTCCGATGCTGCTCTAGGTATCGCTCCTTGAGTGCGGTTCTTTCGGCACGCGGTACAGCCAGCTCGACCGCATCCCAGCTTACCGTCGGGTTTTGTTTGACCAGCTTGAACACCACCTCATTCTCCAGGATGCTACAGTGGCTCGCGTCCGGATCGATCGGATGGGCCAGAAACAATTCCCAGTAATGTGGGGGGTGGGAAATTTTCAGAAACTGCTCCATCGTGAAGACATCGTCCGGTTGAAAACGGTTTCCCGGAAACGGCACGCGTAGAACAATGTCCGATGATTGGTCGCCACCGTCACCGGATACGCAGGAGTTGCGAAATCTCTGCTGCCAGGTGTAATTTTTCGGTATCAATGGCATGATTGGTTGAGACTGCTGGCTTCTGCCAAAGTGTACGCAATGCCCAACAACGACAAACTACGTTGACAGCGCAATCAACAATGCGCTGGTAGTTGCTAGGGTAACACGACGAATAGTGCCTTCGTCGTTATTTTTCTCCTACAACGGTTCCTTGCTGCTAGCTAGTGGCGACATCTCGCTTTTTGAAAGTGGAACTAAACATTTGGAATTCTGGAATTTGGTGAAAGCACAAAAGCAAACACAAGCGGAAGAATCTCTGTCGCATGTACGATTCATTGGAAGTTCTTTTTCAAACTCACAACATCTGCTAGTATGGGGAAAAAGTTAAGCTTTCCCAAAATGAAATTACCTCATTGAAACGAATATTTTGTTAACAGCCCTCTTGTTAACAGGCTCTCAAAAATATACAATCTGGTTTCGTGCTTTTCCCCAAATCAACCTGAGTGAGAACGGCAACTCAAAGGCCTGGGGAATTACAACTTGTACCACATTAAATTAACACAGAGCCACCGTGTCTGTGCACCTACACAAGCTTCTCACCTGCGCCTTTCCTCCCCCAACACCGCCGTGAATGAGTGGTTTTAGTTGCTTAACATTTCTTAGTGCTAAAGTCTTTTTCCGCACACACCAAAACTGGACTGGACTGGTACATTGTTTGGTGCTCCTTTTTGTGGGCGCTTCGTCTTATTCTAGCATTTACAAACTTTGGAAACTTTGACTGTCCTGCTCACAAGAAGCACTAGTGAGTAGTAGAAACTCAGTGCTAAATGTAATGAACGAAATAAATTGTGTCCGTCACCGTTTCTCCTCTTTCAACAATAGGGACACCCATCGGAGGTACGACAACGGGATGAGCACAGTGTAGTTTTTGGTAGTGAAACTTTCCAATTGCAATTCAAAGTGGAGGGTTTACATTTAAAGTTAAACCGGGGCCAAGACCCATTCTTTTGTTTGGAAGCTCGTCGAACACAAATAACATGGCGGCGGCGAACGAAACCACCAAGTCCCTGCCCAGGGCTGTCGTTTCGAGTGCTGTTTTAATTTGGTAGGTTATAATGCTCTTTTGTTGTTTTGAGATTGAGTTCAAAGTTTCATAAATTGTACCTCATTGCATGTTTTCGGTACAGGATGTACTGGTGTTTTACTTGTGGTTTTGTGATGTACTACAAACACGGCGTTAGTTTACATTGTCAAACAGATTTAACATGCATCACATCACTTAACCAATGTTACGGTAAAGGTACATATCTTCTCGGAACCGAAAATATGATAAGCAATCATTCGTAATTGGTCGTGTACGAGTAAACTTGACATCTGATAGGAGTTTGATAGATAGAGTGATAGAGTCGCATAGAAAAAAACTAATAAATACGGCGAAATGGATGGTTGTGTTTCTTTAATCAACTTATTTGTCACATTGACTCTAATACGTACAGGAAACTGAGCCTAGTTGGGGTTTGTTGAGCATAAAGGAATATTCACAATTGTGTTAGAGTGTTTGATGCATCCTAGAGTGACAGTGACACCCTGAAAGCTTGAGAACTATTTAATACATAACACGCTGATCCAATACAAACATTGAATTACACAAAAGTAAATTGTCTTAAGCCTAAAATATCATTAGGGATTAGTATGCACACACATCTTCATTCGCCTATCTAAGCAATCCAAACAATTCTAACTAACAATAAAAAATCAATAAAACCCTGTATCCACTTGTGTGCCGCTTTTCCATTTAGTTATGTCGTATTTTTATTTTCCCTCCCTAGCCTAGTCTCTCTCTACTACATACTAGTAGCATTGATTGTGCCACGACGAAAGCTTACCCTTCACTCGTGGGGATTTTATTGCATAAAATATGCATCAAGAATATCAAATCCGTGTGCTTGTGTTCGAATGCGTTCAAACTCCTGCCCCTCCCCAGACTGGATACTATTTCCGTTGTTCCGTTTTAAACGCGGCAATAATCACATTACGGTGAGAGAAAATCTATTCCCCCGAGCTTTTGTATGCACTAACACACCGCTAGTAACACCAGTTTTGAGGGCGGCAATGGTAACGGGTTCAGATTTCGAAACTGAGTTGCAAAAATGCTGTGATTAAAAAAAAGGCGCAACCTCACACTTCGATTGAAATTGGAATCTTCTTGCACGGCGTTTTCCACAAGAAATGTAGGAGGGACTCCTGCACCGGGCAAAGCTCTCATAATAATAGGGTTATAGAGGAAGCTGCAGGAAAATCCGATACGTTTACAGTACGATTTTGAAAGCAAAGGAGCAATCTTATCCACATCAAACAGTTTCTCAACCTTGTAAAGATTTTCCTTTTGCTCGATAATGCATTTTCTTATTAATATTTCAATCCATTCTGTGATGGTGTTATCGCGAACGGCGTTTTATTTCAATTTGATGTATTTATTCAATATGCTGAAGATGAAAAGCTTTTCTCAACAAAAGCATTTTCCATTGAAATTTTTACCGAAATCCGTTGAGAAATTGTTAATCCAAAAATTTAACGTGCTAACCCCTAACTCTCTCTCTCTCGCTCTTATATTTTTCCCAAAATCCAGGTAGCAGCGGTCCATCGGTTACAAGCTGTACGGGCAGCGAAATCGATAAGCAGGTGGGACTGTGGGAGCGCCGCGTAAAGGGACTCCGACGGATGATACTTGGCTGGGAGCAAACGAAACCGCCCGATGTACCGAATCGCATCGATATCGACGTGACCGGCTGCAGTGCGGTTAGCTTGCGGTTGTACGAACCGCTAGAAGGTGCCATAACTACCAAATTCAAAGGTGAGTTTGTGTGTGTGTGTTTTGACCCCCTTTGTTGCATATAAACATCGATAATCACGCTATAAAACGCTCTCTATTACGCCCTTTTGCAGTGCAATGGTCATCCCGGTCAGATTTTAGCAACGTTGTGGGTGAGCGTGAAATCAGCGAATGGTGCAGCTTCCACGGATGTATGGGTGCGGTGTGCAATCTGAACGAGCTGATCCAAGGCCGGCGTTACTTCTTCCGAGCGTGTGCCGGCAACGTTAAAGGCTGGGGACCGTACAAACTATCCGTCCCGAACTGTGTTGTACCATCAAGTAAGCAGAAAATGGAAGTTTGAGCCGACGAAAGTGGGAAGCTATCGGGGCCATTTACTTTTGGTTGTTTGCAAATAATTTAAAAATGGAAATAACATTAAGTTTGTACACAAAACAACACATTTCATTATATAAGAATAACACGACCTGGTTGGGAAACGAAATGGCCAAGAGAGAGCAGCATACGAGCATTCCAATTGTGAAGCACTCAGATCTGCGAGGAAACTCCATATAACTTTCGGTTAGTTGTAACCACTCACACACATACTCGTAATGTGTTCGCATCCTTTTTCGTTAGCACATATCGCTCCTGGGGGTGTCATGGCATCCGACATAGCAGTATGACTGCTACGCGTTGGCCATTTCCCTTGGGGCAAATGAATGTTGTGTGGTGCTTTTACCACCGCTTTTTTGTATATTTCCACACCTTTCACTTCCTTGGAATGTTTGGCCTGTTGGCGACCCCCAACTGGTCATCATTATTGGACCATGTTTTTGCGTGCGAGAAGTACGCAAGTGTTTTCGAAGGGATGTGCCAACAGTATGGTGGGCACATAGCATTCCCACGAGAAAGCATAACGAGAGCGATGCGTTGCTAACCGCGTAATCGAACGGGACACACACACATGGGGCAGCACACGTGTGTTACATTGTAAATTGCCCTTGTAGCGTACCCTTGTGACCATAATTCTTACACCTTCGGTTCGGGTTTCGCCTTTCCTGTCTTCTTGCACACTTCAGGTTGGCGTGACGTCGAAGGACGAGACAATCGGTTCGCCGGCAAGCAACGCAATCTGGACGAACTGTTCAACGCCGTCCGACTGGCACGACCCGAGGATGCGTCCGAGATTGCACTGGACGGTGGGCAACAGCAGAAACGGGCGACGAAAAAGAAAACCACCATCAAGCAACTGTTTTCGGCAGCGTCTAAATTTCAGAAGAATCTCAAACGGTAAGTTTTTTTTTCGTCCATGGCTCCTTTCAGCTCATCCAAAAGTTACATTCCACTTACCTGACGTACTTCCCGTTCCAGGGGCATCTATTTGGCATGCGTCCTGTACCACGAGGATAAGCTATTGCTCACCAACGAAGACTTTGTCCCGGTAATTGAGATTGATGAAACCTTCACCAGCAATCTGCACACGGATTTCTACTGGCTGATGAAGGTGAGTGTCGGGGCGGTGGCGTTCATATGGACGCGGCACCCCGAGGAAAGGACATAGGGAATGGGAAACTAAATCAGTAAAAATTACGAACCCGTCCAAGCGGACTTTCGAACGCCCCTGAGTCCCCGAGCTGCTGACATTTGCAGATGGGCCTACTGCGTTCCTGTGTGAAGTGTTGAGTTTGATTTTATTTATTCATTTCATGCCAGTGGCCGATGCTAGTGGCGCTTAGCGGGACCTTTCATTTCCCCGCGGAATGTGGAGGATGTAGGTTTGAACATTTTCACATAACCTTTTTAGCTCATCCAACAATCCTTTTTATTGTGCGGCCATATTGGGCTGGAAAACTCATGACAGCGAAAAATTGTTATTGACAACCATATAAAACACACAGTCACGCGATGCAGTTTGCGGAAAAATGAATCATTCAGCATGAGAGATGTTCTTTCCATTGGGTGGCATTGAAGTTTATTAGTTCTTATAAAGTTGATATGAAATTATGTTCCAATACTTCATTCATTCATTCATTAATTTTTCTTTTTGCGCGTTAGGTTGCCTGCACGTGGGACGATGTGAAGTTACTACGAATGGACATGGAACGGAACGCATCGTCGGCGATACACTTTCGCACGAAGTTATTATCGGCCGCATGTCAGATGCAATCAGCCCTCTCGATTATCGATCTGGGTCAACTGTTCTATCGTCCACTACGAGATGTTCATGGTACGGTGGTACTGTCCTGTGTAAACTGTATTAAGGTAAGCTGAGAGTATCCAATAAATTGTAACTCGATCGTACCAAATAGAAATTGTAAAGTTTGTGCTGCTTTGTTTTATAACTTTTTCTGCAGAGTCCCAAAGCGGTATCGGTGCTCAATTCCCGATGGATACCGTTAAATAAAATCCACAAAAAGCTCGCCCTCTCGACGGAGGAGAGCAGCATCAACGAAATTCTAATGAACTCCATCCAGGAACAGATCAACTATCACCAGGTCTCGAATATACGGTTGTCGAAGGGCCTTTACGTCGGTTATCTCAAGATGCAAAGCTCTGTGGACGTCATACAGGTGGTGGTCCCGGTTAAGGCACCGAACGTTCTTCCGCATTGTAAAATTCGCGATAATCCGCACATTTCAGCGTAAGTATCACATTATAGGGTTTGTTGATCAGTCCCAAAAGCATTACCAACCGGCATGTCTTTTTTCAATTTCTAGCGAGGAATGGGAACTAATCAAGCAACACAAGCCTTCCACCATTTTGGAGTTTCGGCCGAAACATCAAGGCCCAACCGAGGTTCAGCTACACTTTCTCGAGATGCTCACGAAAGCCGTCCACAATTTGTTCCAGTACATGGATATCCCGGTAGATGTGGCGGTCGCCCATCGTCTCTACGACATTGAGGTGATCGAGCTGAACGCGGATGTTAGCTTTCTGATCATTTGTCCACCGGCCGAGAGTAGTTGTGCCGTACCGGGGCAGAAGGAAAGTTTGCTCCAACGTGGAGATTTATTTTCCATGCCCATCCAGGCGTTCGAGATGATACATCTAAAGACATACCAGAGCAGCATTATCCAGAAGTATTCACGGTTGTCCTGCATTCTCGAGCTGGACACGATGCTCGCAAACCATCTGCATCGGGAAGCATTCAGCAGCTCGGAGCTGCAGAAGGCGAAAGATCGATTAGCGAAGCTACAGGAGCTTTCGGGCGGCTTGAACACCATCTGGAAAGGTGTTCGATGGCTGATGGACGTGATCGGGTATGCACGGGATCGGGCCAACATGCCGGAGCTGAACATGAAACAAATACTGGACTACAAGACGACATACTTCGGCAAGCTGCCGAAGCAGAGCAGCGATGATAAGAAGAAGGGTGGCAGCGAATCGCAACTCCTTCATCCACCAGGCACAGCACCGAACAGCTTCCACAAGAGCAGTCCGGGTAGAGGGTCGTGGCCGGGCCCAGCCATCGAGAATACGCTCGGTCACAATGGTCTGCTGGATGCGGAACACTCCAAGTCCGAGCAACTGCTGAAGTACAACAGTTCACGGTTTCTGAACGTTAGTCAGGTGGGTTCGCGCAAGAACAGTGCCGACTCGAACTCGGGGGCCACGCACAGCAGTTACTACTCGGTGACGGGCGTGGAGCCGCAGAAGGAATTTGTCGTGATACCACGATTGCCACCTTCACGATCGGAAGATACGCTCAACAGTTCCCACCATCATCATCATCATGGAGGCGAAGGAGGAAAGATGATTGGTCCGGGAGGAGTGGTCGGAGCTGGGGTAGCAGGGACAGGCGGCAAGAAAAGACCTCCCACCATCTACTCCAGCTACTCGGCCACATCCAGCCCGCTGCTGAACGTTCGCTCACCATTTCTAGTGCCCATGGTGCCGACCACCACCGGCAGTCCAGCCGGTAATCTCGTAACGAAAGTTCCGATCGCTGTGGAGGATATTGAAAATTCTAACAAAACCGTGCAGCAGACTAATGCTCCTGGCACGGGACAACAGCCTTCCTTAACAACGGGAGGAGGAGTGGTAGCGCCCGTACCGTTCAAACTGCTGGCGAAGAAATCACGCGATCAAGCACTGAAAGCTATCAATTTTATTGAACGAGAGCAACAGCAGGAGATGGAAATATTCGAAGAAACTAAACCCATCCTAACGACCACGTACCTTAAGCCAACTCTGGCCGCACTGCAGAACGAAGCCAAATCCTACCAGCAAACGGACGTGGCCGAACAATCCCCCCGTGAGACGGTAGCGGACCCTGCACCGGAATCACTCGCCCCTAGTTCCGGTGCAATCGCCGTCGAACAATCGGTTCCCTCTTCCACCGGCGAACAAGTATCCAGCACACCGGATCCATCCGCAACGGATGCGGCGGCAGCAGCGAACAGTGGAGCTTCCGTTACAAATGCCACCAGCATCCTACAGGTGTATGCAGCATACGAAACGGGTTTACCGAGCGGCACATCACTAAAGCTTCGCGTTACCCCCAAAACGAGTGCACGCGAAGTGATCGATCTGGTCGTGAAGCAGCTCAATATGGCGGTGGTGCTGAAGGGACGTGAAGGACCAATCTACACATCGGAACGATTGGACAACTTTTGTCTGGTGGCCGTAATAGGCGCCCGGGAACGTTGCCTGCGCGACGATTTTCGACCACTGCAGCTACAAAATCCTTGGCGCAAGGGCAGGCTGTACGTTCGACAAAAGCATGATCTGCTAGCCGCGATCGAGCATTCCAATCGGGATACGGCGGACATTTAATTTCCGTTTGTGATAGTACAAACGGCTAAGTTTGACGAATTTCTGATTCGTATAGTTGTTGTTTGAAATTTTGTTATGCCCCTTCTTTCCCCGCGCTAGTTTTAGGCAGCACCGAGCGCGTGTGTCGACTTGTTTGTAAATTATTTGCACAGTTATGTACATTTTGTAAAACTTACCTTATTAATAAAGCGCCAAGGGATGTATTTCAGTAGAATAAGAAAGTTAAGGGAAGTGAAGCTCATTTGTAGTACTTTTACCAACTTGACTATCATGAACAAATAGGAAAGAGAACACGTGTTTTGGAAATTGGGGAAAAATCAAAATATAAAAAAGGGTAGTGTAGTACAGTTTCATCAGCTAATAAAACAATGAAGGCGATCGTGTTAATAGCAACCACATACCAAAAACCTGTAGCGAAACGAAAACTGAAGATTCCCGATCGAGGGGATGTGAGTGATGCGCAATCGCACATTTTAATACGCCGCTCCAATCTTAGAACGCCCGTAAGGCGTAACCATTGAATTGTTCCGATAGGATAGACTGGGCCACAGTTTGATAAAGTAATCGAAGGGTCAGAAACTAAACCCCCAAAAATCAATTACTCTCAATGGAAGATGATAGATATTTTAATTTAAATTGTATAATTTGATCCTTTTTATACGCAAGAGTAGTGATGTGCGTGCGTATTTGTGTAAGGATCAGGATCGCCTAGTAGGCGAATATAATTAGGAATAGAATATTAGTTAAAGAAAGGAGAGTAATTATCGGGTAATGAGAGTGTATACATTGCGTGAACTAATGCCAGTGAATTGTGGGAGTAATATAGAATTATATACATATAGATATAAATATGGAACTTCCCTTCCATAAACTACCTATTTCCATTCGAATCTGTTAGTGTGCAATTGCGGTAGGGACAGCTGTAGAGAATTGGAGTATTTTTTACTTATTTTTACTAGTATACTGATCTCACAATTCTAACTCAACAATTCACGCAATAGACCATCTAACAGTAAGGATTTGTATCACCTATCAACCAAGTACAGTAAGTGCAGAATGATGCATATTTACCCCTCCAGAAAAAAGAGAAAACCAATAGTATCGAGCTTAGTGTACTTTTTACCACCACCTTCAGCAGTGACAGCTACGAAACAGTAATATCATACAGATGGACTACCAACAAAAAAGGAATATATCTATTTTTGTCAAATAAATCATCCCGAGCACATTTTGGGCACCAAACACTCTAGATAGACCAATTGAAACAACGATTTTAACGCAAGAAATCAATAGCATCGACCAACAATAGTAGCCAGCTTTGGTGTCGTTGATAAATGACATCGAGTTTTTGTTGATAAATTTGTAACCCCCAGCTCGTCTTGATTCATCGTTTTGCGTAGGTGCGCCAATAGAATCAATCTTTTTAATTAGTAATATTAAGAGCAAATTTGGGCTCAAACTGCACCAGAAAAAGAGGAAAATTTGGTTAGCATAAAACAAACGCAAATGAGGATGGAAGGATGCGCAATGCGCAAACAGTTCCCGTTTTACAACATACACCAATTACGCGGTAGACGGTCAGCGTAGGACATAGGAAAGTGGTACGTAGCGATATATACGAAAAATTTGATATTAATGTTGGTTGTTAAACTTTCGGCACAAGTGTTTTTGTTTTCTTTTGGCCCTCTCTTCTCCAAGAAGATACGAAACGAAACCAAAACCGAGCTAAATTAGAAATCTGATCCTTGGATGGGTGAAGGGTACGCAGGTGCTGCTTTAGATACAGTTCTCCGTATGTTTGTGTTTAAAGGAGGAGAAACAATGAAACAATCGATTAATGAGACTAGCAGGGTAGTAGGATTTTAGAATGAAGTAAATCCCTTTGCCTATAGTGAATAGAGCAGCGCACCACTCACGCTTATTAGTGAGTTTCAGGAGAGAAAAACAAAAAATATCCAAAATGGGAGCGTGTGAGAGTGTGAAATAGCAAGGATTAATAGAAAATCATTAACTAATCATATGTGGTGTTATTTAGTGTTGATGCGAAGAAACAGCAACAAACAGACACATATTAGGCAATTAAAAATTATACTTGAGAATGGGTAAAGTATTAGGAAGGATGTGAAACCGTAGGAAACGAATGGTAACCATGGTGAGCAAAAGTGAGTGGCGTTTGATCATGAAACACACCCCACCAAAATCCATCGTGATACGCGCACGCTGTGGAGTGCAGTAGTATCAGCTTTAAGAACGTTTGCGTGTTGGTGCTGCTGAATTCCAGAAAGGAACGCGGCAGGACAGGCATGGTTTGTTCGTGTCCATGTTTAAGTGTGAATCAAAAAATGGGGAGCTATTTAAAGGTAAACCCGTTTCCGTGTCCCATTGAGGGGAGAAAACTAAGAGAGAAATGCACCAGAAGATTCTATCCATGTTGATCATAGTTGTTGCGATTGCTTTTCTTTGTGTGTGAAAAACATGATGACATCCTCTGCCTCACCAAGCGTGTTGGGGTGAAGCCATCCTTTTTTTTTGGAACATCTTTTACAAGAATAGGGTAAGTTTTTTATTCCCCGTGATTAAATTTGATACATAGAAATAAGTTTATTAGTCATCGTCAAATAGGAAAACGTGTTACCGCGTTCACTTTACACACACTCACATCCTTAGGAGTAGTTATCATACTGCGAGGAGTGTACTTTTAATTAAATAATCTTCACAAAGCTTACACCCGGCTTTGGATGAATCGCCCGCATGTGTAGCTGATAGTCCTGCCGCTGGGAAAACAGTTTATGGCAAATGTTACATTTTATGCCAAAGTTTTCATTGCTTATTCTGTGCACCTCGTACTCGTGCTTCTGATACTGAAGTTTCGTGCGGTAGGACATGTCGCACAAGTTACACTGATACCGCTGACCCTCGCTAGTTATGGTCACCGCCGATGCTGCCACCCTAGGTGAGCTTTGGTTACCAAAGGCAACACCACCGTCCGGAAATGGCGCTTTCACACAGCTGTGGCTATAAAAGTTGGACAGCTCGACGAACAGATGCGTGCAGACGGGACAACGGTACAGATGATTTGGAGGTGTACCGGCGGTTTCGTTTTGCTGCATTTTGGTTCTTGCCACCTGGGGTGATCTACGCGGGCTCGGTTCCGCATTCAGCATCCTGGTGGGCGTACCCATTGGATACGGTGTGGGCTGGTGGTTTACGTATTTCTTTTGGAAATTAGTTGAAACGGTAGTTGCATTTGCTGGACTGGTTCGCTTTCTTATTGACATTTGCGAACCTAGTTTTGAGAGGGAGTTGTTACTCCGTGGAGATTGTGATACAGAAGGTGCTGCTATTAGTGGTGACGGTTTCGGTGTATCAAATGGTTGAAGCTCGATATAAGTTCCGCCCTCCATGACTATATGCTGTAGCTGGCCATCCACGTGGTACACATCGATCTGTGCCTCCTGTTCATTTGCGTCGCTGTATGCGCTGCCATCCTCCAGCATAATCTGTTCGTCCGATTCCGTGTTAATTTCCACCACATTGTTCCCCGTATCGAACAGCATCTCTGGCGAGGGTTCGTACACTTCCACCAAGTTCGGTTCAATCGTGTTCACGGGGATGGCCGATTCGACGTCCTCCTTCTTCTGCGCTTCCAAAAGCAATCTCAGCGCATACCGGTAATCGTGCACGTTCTGGTACATCGTGTCGAAATCGTGCAGCAACGCGATGCACATCTCACACACCGCACTGGGAAAATCCCTTGATGGTAAAAGCTCTAGCTTCAGATAGGTTTTTACAAGCCGTAACAGATCAACGTGAGATTCTTGTTCCTGCGTGCTAGAGCCGATCACGTTTAGCAGATTGATCTCTGAGAGGCAGAAGCGGCAAAACTTCGTACAGTCCGTGCTGGGCCTGTGAGGGAGTAATAAGTTTACTTTCCAACTATTGTAAAGTTTGCAATGACGAGGCTTTCACTTACAGCGTGATGGTAGACATTTCACCATTCGTTTCTTGCACCAATTTCTTTCGTTTTTTGAGACGAATTAAACGACGCTGTACGCCGCCGTGGCTTGTTATTGTTTGTTGTTTACAAGCTCGCTGTCAAAAGTACAGTGCTGACGAAATGTGAACGTCAGCCTCAACCCTGTGGAGCGATATTAATCGTTGGATTGATTGCAATTGAATTTTACTTCATTGTTCAGCATTACAATTGCATAATAGGCTAAAACAAGATGCATTTTTCCTCTTAACATACTCAAAAACTTTATTTAATTGTATCGATTGCAAATTGATGTGCTACTGATATCGCATACACTGTGCATGTTTATATTTTTAAAGTGACGTTTGCTCCATGTCAATCGGTTGTGCTGCCTCGACACAAGATACTTTCGATTTTTACCTCAGGAGATAGTGAGACCAAACTGTTGCACATTATAAAAGGACAAGTATTTAATCTTGTTTGTTCTGTGATTAGTATTATGTTTAGATCACTATTTTACAATTGAAGAGCTTTCACGCATGTAAGTAACAGTTCACGCAATTCTGAACACTATCATAAGCAGTCGTGACAGGAGGCCGCACCTTTCCTTTGTTTTGCAGCAAGAATTTTACACTCCTCCAGTCTTCGTTCTTACCGGTACAGAGTGAACGAGTTAATCTTTCCATTATCAACACCTCATGCATCGCTCTTATCAGTAGCAGTGGTATCAGTAGCGGAGATTGCACCGTTCCTTCCTCACACGCCATAGTTACGCGCTTTGCCGAAGGGAAAAGTTCGCACTGCACGCCAGTCATCATCACCTGCTCGTTGCTGGAAAGATATGGAACCTCACCTGCGAATGGTAACCGGTTCGATCGATCGGGTTTTCACCGGCCGCCAGCCATGGCAGATTGTGGCCATAACGACGACCACGGTGCTCGGTACCATCTGGATCTGCCAAGTGCTGTTCCAGGAGGAAAGCCTTTACAAACGGGCGAAAAAGAAGGTGTTTAAGCTGGCCCGTCTCATACCGGCCGTCCGGAGGAAGGTTGATGCGGAGATTGAGAAAATTAATGACGGCTTCATCAAGGACATCAGTCAGAAGGGTAACTACTACACCGAACTGCCGAACGATGGCATGAGCCAGGAAGAAATACTGAAAAATGTGGACGAATACTTGGATCTCGGTCACTATCGCTGGAAGGAAGGGTACATCTCCGGGGCGGTATACTACTACAACCCCGAACTGATAAAGCTCGTGACGGAGGTGTACGGTAAAGCGTCCTACACGAATCCACTGCATCCGGATGTGTTCCCGGGCGTGTGTAAAATGGAGGCGGAGGTGGTCCGGATGACGGCCACACTCTTCCACGGTGGTTCGAGTGCCTGCGGTACGATGACCACGGGTGGCACCGAGTCAATCATGATGGCCTGCAAAGCTTACCGGGACTATGCGAACGATCAGCGAGGTATCACCAAGCCTAACATGGTGCTTCCCGCAACAGCGCATACCGGCTTCGATAAAGCAGCCAAGTACCTGGGCATCTACACGAAGGTTGTGCCGGTAAATGGCAAAACAACCGAGGTGGACATTGTCGCGATGGAGCGTGCCATCAACCGCAACACGGTCATGTTGGTTGGATCGGCACCAAACTTCCCGTACGGTACGATGGATGACATTGAAGCGATTGCGGCACTCGGTCGGAAGTACAATATCCCGGTCCATGTGGACGCGTGTCTCGGTGGATTTTTGATCGTGTTTATGAAGCGGGCCGGCTATCCGGTACGTCCGTTTGATTTTAGCATTCCTGGCGTGACGAGCATTTCGGCCGATACGCACAAGTACGGTTTTACGCCGAAAGGATCGTCGGTGATACTGTATTCGGAGAAGGTTTATCGGCACTACCAGTACACCGTCACGACCGAATGGCCAGGCGGTGTGTATGGATCGCCGACGGTGAACGGTTCGCGTGCGGGCGGCGTTATTGCAGCCACTTGGGCAACGATGATGAACTTTGGACTCGATGGTTACGTTGAGGCGACGAAGCGTATCATCGACACCACTCGTTACATCGAGCAAGAGTAAGTGTTTACGGGAGAAAAAAGTGCACCTGGCATTTGAAAAGCTGTGATAAATCAATGATTCATAACGAAAGCAAACGGTGCAAAAGTGGATTATCTGCTGAAATGGTGTGATTGGACTAATCCGTTTGATAAACCTTTCTTACAGACTTCGTACCATAAAGAACCTCTTTATTTTTGGCACTCCGGCCACCAGCGTCATCGGAATTGGATCGCGCGACTTTGATATCTTCTTGCTCGGAGGAGAATTGAGCAATCTGGGCTGGAATTTGAACTCACTTCAGTTTCCCTCAGGGTAAGTGTACGCTTCAACACTTACGCAATCCATTCCTACCGTCGTTTCAGATCTCTCTAACATTATCTGATCAAATTCTATTTTTCACAGCATACATATCTGTGTGACGTATATGCATACCGAGGCAGGAGTGGCTGATAAGTTTATCCAGGATGTGCGTACCAAGGTAGCACTAATAATGAAGAATCCCACCAAACCGGTCGAGGGCAAAATGGCCATCTACGGTGTCGCTCAGTCGGTACCGGATCGCGAACTGATTGGAGATTTCACCAAGTGCTTTATCGATTCCATGTACTATACGCCGGTTGACAAGAAGACTGGCAAGTAAAACACTGCCCATTTATATAGGAAAATACGTTTAACGTAAGCAGGAGGCATTTCAAACATCACAGTCAGATGAAGTGTGTGTGCGAGAGACAAGTTTTAACGTCGACTCAAAGTCGTTCCAATCGCAAACTATAAATAACACTGTGCAAAACGATCAAAATGCTCGTAATTATGTAGTTTATTCACCCACTGCAGGTAAGTACGCATGTTAAAGTATCATATTTCGAATGGTGCAGTTGCATAGGATTGTTGAAGATTGTACCATAGGTTCATACGGGAGAGATTGGGAGTTTGCTGGACCGGTATCAAGTCGTGTCCAATCGAAAGGTACCCCGTACCCGTTACTCCAACTGTCGGCCATTGTACGTTTTGAAGCAATGCGTCTTGCGCTGGGGTAGGATTACTGAGGATTTAAAAAAAAGAAGATATATTGTTAATAATTATGGAGATAAAAAAAATAAGACTCTAGAATTCTACCCAGTTCTGGCAAAGTTGGTCCACATCCGAACGACTCGACTGCTAACAGTATTCGCATGGCTCTCGGGTAACACTGGAACAAGCATTGCTGACGGTATGTGAAACAGGTACGGCAGCTCGTCCGTATGTATCGCCCCAGGATGCTGCACACCAAAGATCTTCTTGTAAAGATTCAGATCTCCATCGTACGTGAACTGGTAATAGTACAGCGGGCTGGTGGATGTTTGCGCGTGCAGTCTGATCGTCTGATCGATAGCAAACAGGAACATATGGTCGGACTGGTAAACCGTCCACTCATAGTCTAGACTGGCGTCCAGTGGTCGGCTCTGCCAGTAATGCTGACGGAATGCACTACTGATTTGGCTTGAAGCAGCGCTGCCTGCGCCCACATTCCAAAAGAAAGGCACCAACAGATGAGGATTTGCATTGAACTGTCCTTTAACCGTAGGATCGATTGCATTGTCCAGAGCAGTGAAAAAAGCACCCTCCAGGTCAGTATAACCAACGAGGAACGGTACCCGATGGGCTCCGTTCCGGATCAGCTCGATCGGGCGCTGGCGTACGATGATTTCCTCTGGTGCGTCAGCCGGTTCAACAACGGGTCCAAAATCAAGCGGACGAAGAAATCGCGGTATCGGAATAGTGAATCCTACCTCCTGGAAGGGAATGAACTGTTCCGCCGGTATGGTTCGCAGCTGCTCAACGTAATTGCTGCTGTCCGTGCCGAACCCGAGCGCCGTCGCAATTCGATCGGCATAGAAGCGTGGCCTTGGCTGGAAGGAGTATGGCACGAGAGCCGTACTGCTCTGTGCAATCGCTCTCTGGAACAAACCCTGTCCAGCGTCAGTCAGTACGAGCAGATGTACCAATGCACCGCCGGCTGAATTTCCAAAGATCGTCACATTGTTCGGATCTCCACCGTAGGCGGCAATGTTGGTGCGTATCCACCTGAGCGCCTGCAGACAGTCCTTAAGTCCCCAGTTGCCGGCAGCGTTCCGATCACCGGTGCTAAGAAAACCCAACGCACCGAGTCGATAATTGATCGTTACAAGCAGCACGTTGTCTTGTACCAATTTCTCAGGACCGAAGTCTACACTATTGCCCGAGTTGCCAGCGTAACCACCACCGTGAATCCATACCATCACCGGACGCTGGCCGATGAGCTGCTGGGTGTAGATGTTGAGGTACAGACAATCCTCACTACCACGGACCTGTCCGGGGATAGCGGACGCCTGCAGACACTCTGCACCATGGTTGCTGCCGTCCCGTACTCCTGCCCATCTTTCTTGTGGGACCGGATTACGAAACCGCAGCGATCCAATCGGAGGTTCCGCATATGGAATGCCCTTGAACGAATAGTAGCTGCAAAACAGACCGCAGGATTCCGTTGTACCTTGCACCTGCCCAGCTGGGCTGTCGATGATGGGACGAGCAGGGTCACTCTGGGAGCTGGCGAGCGCCAGGAGGCTGACGAACGTAAAGCAAATAGCCTTTCGTGCTGATTCGATCTGTGTGGACATTTTGGGATAATATGTTGTACTAAAACAGCACTCGATCTTTGGATACATTTGAAACAGAATCGTACGCTCCTGCGATAAGATTAGCTTGACGATTGCCAAAACATACATGACGCCGTTGAATTTACGAAACGCGATAAGAAACAGATATAGAGTTCATTTCGATTGGCAGGAAATTATTTATTGCTGCGAGGTCACAGCGTCATTCAGCATTACTAAAAAAGTCATTAAAAAATCAACAACATACATTCGTTTACTGGACCTAGAAGAGCACGTCTAGGAATTTACATTGGAGATGTTGAAGATTATCTGCATTTGCCAAAATGCTCCGTCACGCCTTAATTGCACCTCTTATCGACGTGCCTTCTAACGCTGTCTTATCGGAAATGGCAAAAACGTGCGTAACAATCACTTAGTGTTTTTTTTCCCGGCATACCCATTGTGCATTAATTCGCCCAGTGCCGAGCGATAATCCGGCAAAGAATACACAATTTACAGCTGGCAGCGTCAGAATGTACAAAAACAAGATTAGACCAACCTAGACCCCTCCAGGTGTTTCCAGGTGGTGTATGTCGCTATCTTCGAGATGCAACAACACGATTCCAAAGCGAAAATCCCGGCCAACTTCTTCAGTAGTGTATTTTGTCTCCTACCACTACCTACAAGTGATAAATAACAACGCACATGGTGCAAGGGAAAGAAAATATAAAAAAAACCACACGTAAATTGAAAAATTGAAGTCTTTTAATTGTGCAATCAATGCTCTCTCTTGCTCTTTAACGCTTATTATTATCAGATTATGAGTTGGATAATGCGACCGCTCAGGAAGTTAGTTGCGTGGGAAGCGGAACGGATCGTTGGCATAGCGGGCCTCCAGATCGCGCCAAACAGCCGTACGCTGGCCGTTCGGATTGATGCCCGTCACCAGATCGTGCCCAATGTCCATGTAGTGTACGGTCGCAGCAGTCACTGGCTGCCACTGGCGGCTCTGCAGCAGCGTGTCGACCGCATTCGGGGTCGGATTGCCAAACCGGGCAAAGTTGGTGAACAGCCGCACGAACCGATTGCTTACCGTGCGTGCATGATTCGTCGGCAGGATGGGCGAAATGGTAAGATCCGTAACCGACCACAGATACGGGATGTCATCGGCGTGCATCGCACCGGGCCAACTGCCGAGCATCAGCACCCGCTTGACCAGATTCAGATCACCGTCGAAGCTGAACTGATAGTAGTACGTCGGTGCAGTGGAGCGCTGGGCATGCAGCCGAACAGTCCGATCGATCGCGTAGATAAACTGCTGATCGGTGTGGAACGTCAGCCACTCGACCATAATATCATCACTGAGCGGACGATCCTGCCAGTACGCATTGCGGATGCCCTGGCTAACGGCAGCCGAGGCGGCCGTACCGTGCTGGATGTTCCAGAAGTGCGGCACAAAGTAGTCCGGGTTGCGCGTGAAGGACTCCCACACCGTGCTGTCGATCGTGTGCTCGTACACCATGAACAGGCTCTCCATGCTCATGTAGCCGGCAATGAACGGCACGTGGTTGAACGTGCCCGCATTCATGATGTCAATCGGTAGCTGCGTCAGGAAGGTTTCCTCCGGCGAGTTAATTGGTTCCGCGTTCGGCACAAAGTCGAACGGCTTGAATCCGCGCGGAATCTCAATATCCAGCCAACCCTCCTGCGTGTTGATCAGCGTCTCGATCGGTGTGTTACGCAGGCTCTGCACCAGCGCTGCACTGTCGTGCGAGTAACCGAGTCGATCGGCCAGTCGGTAGGCTAGCTCACGCGGACGGTACTGGAAGCCCCAGGGTACCAGTGCCGTACCGGACTGTGCAATCGCCTTGTGGAACAAACCGCTAGCCTTGTTGGACAGCACCAGATAGTGTACGGCCACACCACCGGCACTCTCGCCAAAGATGGTCACATTGTTCGGATCGCCACCGAAGGCGGCAATATTCTGGCGCACCCACTGCAATGCCATCACGCAATCCTTCATGCCCCAGTTACCGGCCGCGTGCACATCGTCCGTGCTGAAGAATCCGAGAATGCCCAACCGATAGTTGATGGTGACGACGACCACGTCCTCGGGTACCAGGTTGTCCGGGCCGTAGATCCACGAGTTGCCCGAACCGCCAGTAAACGAACCGCCATGGATCCAAACCATTACCGGCCGGGAACCGATCAAATTCTGCGTGTACACGTTCAGATACAGACAGTCCTCGCTACCGGACACACCACCCAGGAAGCCACCCGACGGGCAGGTGTTCCGGTGCTCGCTGCCATCCTTCACGCCCTGCCAGCCACCGTGGGGCCGTGGGTTGCGGAATCGCAGATCACCTACCGGTGGCTGCGCATACGGGATGCCGTTGAAGGCAAAGTAGCTGCAGAAAAGGCCGCAGCTGGACGTAATGCCTTGGATCTGGCCGCCGCTCGTATTGATAATTGGTCGGGACTGTGGGAAACAAAGCAGAGAATTTGTTAATATGCCTCTAAAAGGAATTTGTGATTTCACACCCAAAAAAACACCTACCGCATCTTGTGCGTGCACCGCGATGGCTACCAGCGATAAAATAACCACAAACTTAAACATCTTTTCGACACACAGCACAGCACCGCCGTGTCCAAGTGTATCAGCTGTAGCTGGCGCCCACATAGTACCCGGTATTTATATGCCCTGCAGGACTCGTTCGGTTTGCGTTTAATTTCACGCTTATCCTACGCGGCCAGATAAGCTTTATCGTGTGCTTCTACAAAGGCGCAGCAACATGTCGATCAAGCAAGCGGGGGGCCCGTACGATTGGCTAGTGACCATCCATTGGTTGATGAAGTCGTTTCACCTATCTTTGGCTTTTTTTATTCCATTTCTTATCCTTTCATCGTACTCGTGCGTATGTCCCCGATAAGGATCCGTGTGGTGGGGATTGGATTTTCCTTAAAAAAAACAAAACCCCAAACTATAACACCTCTGAGGCAAAACATCGCGTTATGGATGTCCCCGGGTGGTCTGTCCTCCATCCATCCACCCATCCATCAGTGTAATGATTTGTGAAAAGATTAAATTAATCCACTAAAAAGGTGTCGTGCGGAGCTGATAGAAATATGGAGAACGACGGAGCTTTTATCTTTTTCCCTTTTTTTGTTTCGTATCGGTACGTTTGAGTATAATTTTTTATTGGGCCAATCGCGCCGTACAGGAAGATTAAATCATAGCCAATGTGAATCTATAATATATACCAAACACCAACGTTACGGCCATTTATACTGTAAAAGAAAGATAACTGTAGGAAGCAATTTAAATTTGAAATCATCAACACGTGGCTGAGAATGTATAAAGGCCTCATTCTTGTGTGCAAGTTAAAGTACTTTCATTGCCCACCAATAGGTGGCGCTAAGGTCATGGTCATGCAACGTTCAAACACGATGCTGCTCAGAGCGATAGGAGGATATAAACAATTCCATTTCTAATTTTCTTGAGTTTTGTTTTACCACTTTTACTCTGCTTTTGTTAGTCAGATTTGTGTGTCTAGAATTATTCCATTGCGATTGCTTTCTTCATTACTACGAATACGGTCTGGTTTGTTTATTTCTCAAGGTTCATGCAACTCTTTAACAAAGCGTTTGAATTATCATGTTTTTTCTTCTCTTTTATTACTCTGTGTTCACGCTTTCTCATTAAATTAGTAGTAAAAACAGTTCAACTACGGACAAAGAAAGAAAACAAAACATTCTCTATCGACTCCACTGAGTAAAGTTACCCTCCCTCACTGCAGCAGTGCTGCTGAGGTGATGATGAGGTGTGTCGTATCACTATGCGAAACGATAGCTCCACGACCGACGAACATAATCATGATGAAACGTAATTATAAGTTCAACCGAACGAGCTTCATTCTATTGTTGGAAATGCAATCCCGAATTTAAACTCAACTGTTTTGTGCATGCTTGCTTTTGTGATCGTTCGGGAAGAAGAATAAGCCCTCTAAACGTCCTACTGCTACTGCCGATGCTGTTGCTGGAAGCACCTTAACATCTGATTGCTGCCTGATGCACCGTCATCTCCTTTCCGGGAGTATTGCTATCTTCGGTTTCTGTTTTGTTAAAGGTGCGCTCTTCTCTACTATCCTAACCATTCTCATTCGGTTGCAGTCTCACGAGTGTACACAGCGGATGATTATATTCTAATTTGCTGATGCGCTGGATACATCAAGGGAGAGATGAACATAGCGACACGGCGATATAAATCACTAAAGGAAATGGATACGATGTTTGCGAAACGACACTGTGGTAGAAAGGGAAGGGGAGGTGGGGATGTTGGTAAGAAAACAGGGAAAACGGATGAGTTGTGGTGATAAAGTGCACACCAGCACGGAGGGTGGCGCAAGTGTACGGACAAGTCTTTCACTGTCTCACGGACGCATGTCGGGAGATTTTAGTGCACGCTCGCTTTCGCCTTTCGCTGCCGAGGGCTCTGCTTTGGCGACGACTTGGGAGCACCCTTGGGAGAGTTTTCTGTTCATAAAAGAGATAACAGTCTTAATTAGCACACGTGGTTGGTTGGACTTGCATTATGGCTAAGAACAGAGTTGTACACTTACGTAGTTGCTTCAACGTTTCTGACGGGATCCATTCGTAGTCGACGTCCTTCGTGCTGGTGGTACCGGTTTCCACGACCTTACGGGCAGCCGTCGGGCGTTTTCGCTTGCCGTACGATCCCAGGAACTGTTGGCCGAGCACCAGCAGCAGAATTACGATCGCAGCCAGGAACACGTACAGGAAGAACGTTTCACCGTCCAGTCCCTCATCCACCTCGGTGATTTGGACGGTTTCGTTGAACACCGCCTCACTGAACTGGTTGCCGCGGCCATCACGATAGTTGAGCGCAATGTTCAGCCCGAACGGACGTCCGGCAAAGGATTCGGTTGGGAGGAACGAGTACGAAACAGTCGCTTCGTGGCCCGGCTTCACCTCACGGTTGTACGGGACGGCCGAGAAGTTCTGGATGAAATAGCTGAAGTCCATCGCGTACCGGAACGATGCCTCGACCGATTCGACGACGAAATCCTCAAACATGCCCTTGTTCGTGAAACCGACCAAAAACTCTACCGGGTAGCCAGCGGGAAGTTCGAGCTGCGAACCGGACGCATGCAGTGGCCGCGTGAAGAGAAGGTACGTGTCCGCATCCGGTGACTTGGTCGTTTCAGGTTCATCCTCTGGCTCGGTTTCGTCTGCCACGACGGCGGCATCTTCCGTCTCCACATCGACTAGCTCCTCGTCCAGCTCATCTTCCGCGGCAAAGGCGAACGGACTCGCACCTGCACACAGGGAGGAACGGGAGTGTAAGTAACCCGATTACACCTCTCCTACGCCCGACAAATGGTCCCCTTTCACGTATGCCACGTTGAAAACTCCCGTTTGGGGAAAAATCACTCCTGCACACATTCTCCCAAACCCCGCAAACTTACCGGTATTCACCGTCAGCAGAACGGCTGGCAGAGCCAGCAGCAGTAGCACGAAAAACTTTTGCATTTTAACGCCTGTACTCTCGAAGGAACGATGTATTTCTTTTCAGACACCACTTGGCACAACAGTATTTACAACTGGACGCGGTAGCAGAATAAACGTACGAGCATACGTGCGCTACACGAAGTTACATTTAATGAAGTTATTTTGAAGTTATGTTGACGCGTGGAATCGCATCGGTATCGACTCGGCCACGTCCTAACGAACGTATTCGAGCAGCTGTTGTGACGGTGGTTGAATCGAGCACTTCTGGCAGGACTGGGCCAAGGTGAACAGATACACACCAGGTACGCTGCTGGCGTCAAATATTGTATCTTAAATAAGATAAAATTGAAGCCTTTTCAGAGTTCGCATCAAATAATTCGCATAAGTTTATAATTTAAACATGAAATAAGAGCTATGCTGTACAGAAAAGCACTAAACAAAACAAATGTGGAGCCAACCTGGCATATGCAGACCTTGGATTTCAAGTGCTCTGCGTATTCCTATAAACACACGATTTATCCAAAACTGTCAAAATCAATAGGACAGTTGAATCATAACATTGCCGCCGTTCTTGGCAATACTTTGTAAACAATAATAGCCTACCATTTTTTAAACTCGTGGTTCAAAACATTTTTATATTCGTTTTAGCTAGTAAACGCCATTCGGAAAAGTTGTGTTGATAAACACGTGTATTAAACGAGAATAAAGTTAGCATCCAATTCGTTGTTCCAGCGGAAATATAACGTGATCATCCGATCTGGCATGACGGGCAACAGCTTGCAAATCCTGCGTAATATTTTTCCCCGCTGGCGAAATGCTCAAACATCTCTCTACCGAACGGTAGTAAATGATGCTATAGCCCCCAAGCTCAAAACACCACGTGTTCGAAAACCAAGAGCCACAGCAGTTGCTACATCGGACAGCACCAAAACCGAAACAGCTATACCCAAAGATGTGCTTGAATATTTTCAAACAACATCCGGCATGGGTGCGTCCGTGCTGAAACAGTTTCCACCTGCGTTCCTGCGAAAAAGCTCCCTAAATACCGAACGCTTTTACGTTGCAAATCTTGTGACGGCAGAACGAATCGCCGAAGTGCTAACAAAAGATCTACCGCCAGATCGATTGCTGGTGGAAGTAAACCCTGGCCCCGGGCTGCTAACCAAACAGCTCATGAAACGTAATGTTCAAAATCTGCGTCTGTACGAAACGGATCCATCGTTTGAAGCACGACTAAAATCATCATTCAACCTGTCGAAAGATGCAATTCGAATTGGGGATTTTAACGGACTGTGGCGATTATCCTACCTGGATGGTTTCGACAATGGACAGCGTGTGTGTAACATGCTGAGCGGTATACCACAGAGAAAGTGGGAGGAAGAAATCAGTTTTCGGTTATTTTCCGTAATAGGTACGGTAAAGTATTTGCGCTACCTCATGAACTCGATCACGCATCAATCTGAATTCTATTCGCTCGGAAGGTATGAAATGTTTCTTGTAATGTCTCCGTTGCTCTACTCGGTAAGAATGAACTTGTTATTTTGAAATTTACTAGAACGAAAATGTATTAATTTGAATAACACGCATCGGGTTGTTAATTCCAGCATATTGCCTCAACCAAGGACGCAGGATACAAACTGTACCGAGGAAGTACGATCGTGTTTCAACTGTACTTTGAGCACGAGTTTCTGGGAAAAGTGCCGAGCAAACACTTTCTTCCCTGGTGTACAACCGGCGGCACTAAGAAGCTTCGCACGCTGCACAAGAAGCTAATCGAGGACGGTGCCGAAGAGTGGTATCTGGTGAAAATTGTTCCACGACGCAATCTATTCGACCATCTACTACCTGACAATCTGGGACTGTTTGCGTCATTTGTAACGCAGCATTATGTAAGCAGACGGAACCGCATTATACCTTCGTTAGAGTGAGTAATAAGGACCTTTCGATTGTTCCGCACGCTTCTACCATATTTTAATATGCTTTTAACCACCTTCCACAGACACTGGATACCGCACTGTGGAGCACGCCTAATATTAAACTCGAATTACACTGGAAAATCGGCGAAAAAAGACCCATCTAACAATGTGTTACCCAGCCAGCTGTTAAAATCGGTTCCACTGTCATCGAACGACTACGTAGATAATTTTAACATTTTCACCGAATTCGGTGAGCTGACGCCAGCGCAGGTGTTGACACTGTTCAACGAATTCATCAACTGGTCCGAGTTTCACCAATCACCATTCATGCAGGCAGTCGAAAGCCAGAAACAGAAACAGCGCTTCGTGCGAGCCCTCGACGACGACGATACGGTCGATGAATCGAGCGAATCGCTTGCGCAGGATGAACCGGGTGTTAAAACGAAGAAAAGAACGGACATTTAAAGAAGATCACACACCTCGAACGGAAGCTATTTATTGAAGATAATACACAGAGAACCCTTCCGGAATTTGGGAGGGGAGAGGTGCTGAATAGAAAGGTTCCTTTCCGCCCTCCCATTAAGGACATAACCCATTGTACATCGTTTTTGTGCCATTTTGGCAAAGTTTGGCACCCTGGAAGAAGATGACCGGCGTTGTTTTCATCTTACCCGACTGATCGCTCTCGTCCTCATCCTCCATATTGCGATTGTTCACCGTGAACTCGAGCATTTCCGTCGTGCCCTCGACGCAGTCCAACTCCAGCGTGGTAATGTTTACCCCTATCACCCAACTGACGCGTCGCTGGATCTTACATAGCCGGTTGTTCCGGTGCAGCTGTACGCATCGGTCCTTGTACGGTACCTCGTTCTTGCCCATGCAAACGTTGCGTGTACACTTGACAATCATGGACGGACGGTCCAGATCAACATACTCTCCCGGCTGACAGAAACCCTGCTGAAACAGTGGATAGCAGCTATCCTGTGGTGGGGAGTAAACATGTCCTAAAAATCCGGATATTAATCGGTCGAATAGAAAGCCCGCTGCCCACTAGTTACCTGGCCGGCAGTCACACACCCAATCGTTGTCGTGATCACCGGGATAGAGAATTTCATTCGTACTGCATTTGCCCGGTATAAATACTGGGGTGCGATTCTGTTGAGAAAAAAACAAGAACAATAGGAGGGAATCAATTCAATAAGAAAGGAAAAAAAACATTTTTGCACACTTTTCTTGTGCAGTTCTCCTTTCTTTTTTTTTTCGCTTCGCACTTTCGCCTTTTTATGGAGATCATCAATAACTTTCACTTCCGTTTTCGAACAGTGGGTCAAAGGGGAGCAACAAAAGAAGCTGCTGAGCCATTTGTCCATTTGCTGAGCGTTTTTGAAAATTTTGGCTAACAAGAAACGGCGTTTAACTTGCATCTGTAAAATTAGAGGGAACGTGATTGATCATTTCTATAAATCCACTAATTATTGGTTCGATTTTCCAAGGTTAGCTGTTGATTGTATTAGTATTATTTCACACGGATGCTCGTAAGATGCTTCCAAACACTCCATCACCCCCGTCT
>KB697783.1:0-10610 GCA_000349165.1 Anopheles christyi
CGGGAGGAAATTATAAGTTCATTGAATGGGAAGTTAAAGCTGCCCGATTCTAACTAGTGTCGGTGTGAGTAAGGGAAGGCTTGCTGCAGTTGTCATTGCCGCAGCTTGTCAACTCGAGTTCCGATTCTACCGCAACCATGAATGGCAACTCCATTACCATCTGTACATTTAACGACCCATTCACACACACACACACACACACACACACACACACAAGTTAAATCATGGACATGCGACTTTCCATGGGAATCGTTTTGGAAGGATTTCGTTCTGTTGGCTGATTTGAATATGTGAGAGAGTTGTTATGGAGTTGATGAATGGAATGAATGAATGACAATTTTCCATGTTATTCGCATTTGACTTTCTTATGATGTTGTTCTATGTTTTTATAATCCAATAAAAAGTATCGCCTAAAATATTAAAAAGCATCCGATGCTTCAACGCTCCGTTTAAAATCCTTCCCACACAATATCTCATCGTGGGCAAATATGTGTTTCAACTTCCTTACGCCTTTCTGCAACGGTTACCAATGGCTATTTTGTTCCTTCGCGAACTTTTTGTTTCCTTTCCCGAAAAGATTTTAAAACGAGAAAAGAAACATTCATCCAACATCAACAAAAAAAGTTCCCCACCATGTTGGTCTCTCCGCTCACTGCACTCAGCCTCCCGGTGAGTAGTAATCAATTAAATAATCTTAATTGGATTGCAAACTTTCCACAATAATTTCAAATTACATAAATTTGAATTCTATTCACAATTCTTCTGTCGTGCGCGCGGGCGCGTCCGACGAGCGTGTATGCTTGTATTTGCTGCTTCCTCCTTTGCATCTCTCGCGGTTGCCTTTTTTTCATCCCGTTTCGATGTGTCTTTGGTCATAGTCGGCGTTGTCGTCGTTGCCGTCGTCGTCGTCGGCATCCGGTTGATTCATTGAATTCAGCACTGCATCACCATGGTTCTGCACCTTCCCGTCCGACCCCATCTACTGATCGTTTGATCGCCCATAAGTGCATTTAATCGACAAGAACGAGGCCACTGCTCTCTGTTCTCTTTTGTCCATTCGAATGTCTACCGTGTAGACGAGTGCTTGTGGGGAACCTTGCCTGGGTCGATTTATTTCTCTTCCTATGCAAGATACGCAAAGGTTAAGTTTGTGCATCGCTCTGCAAACGCGGCGACGTCCCAGTGCGTCGGATCTTGCCATTTCGCACCGACAGCAGTAACCCGGATCGATCGGATCGACAACGCGCGTTAAAGGTCGAATTATTATTATCTTTCCATTTCCTGTCGAGTGTCCATATGCGAATGCGTTTCTTGTTTCCCCTTGGCCTTAGTTCTCCCACACCCACCGAGGCCACTTTGAAATTTGAGCAATAAAAGCACACCAGTCCAGCTGGGTGAACACCATTTACGCACCCGAAGCGCCTAATAATTCGCATAAATTTCTTAATTTGGGATAGTATCGGGCTTTAATGGCATTATGCAAAAACTGTGATCCGGGTGCGAGCAGGATAAAGGGGGCGGAGGAACTTTGCGTACGCGAATTATGGGAACCGGCACCGTGGCCGTGTCATAAGACATAATAACGCGCATGCTATGGGACGCCGGATCTTCTGGGACGGTTGTTTGATTCGATGCAGGCAATGTGCAGTGCACAGTGTGTATGTGTGGTGGTGGCTTGAATCGAATAAATGTTTAATGATTGCTAATAGTCCGCAAATGGTAAGGGCACCGGAAGCCGGCTCTAGGGCATTAGAGTTGATTAGCTGGCGAGTTGGATGGTCGTAGTAATAGGTACTCTTTAGCAGTGTTGTGTGCTTTTGCAGGAAATTGGCAAGCTTTATGTCGATAGGCAACATTTGATAGTTTTACAAGGTTGCTGGCATTAACAACGGAACTGTACCTTGTGAGAAATGATGTGTTGTTACAGAGGGCTAGGATTATCATTCTGACATGGATGGATGCCAAAGATGGAAGTTTCTAACTTCAGAATAAAATTTGTATAAGAATATCTGTTGTATAGTTTTAAATAAACACTTTGAAGATGCCATTTCTCTTAACTTAAAATGTTTAAGCGTTTCGTTGCTACCAACTGTTCAGAAAAATCATCTGTTTAATGCTTCACTGCATACAATGTTAGCTACCGTAGGAGTTTATTTGCTGTAATTAGCCATTTCTATAATTCTCGCAGGGATCGGGATTCCTCTCACTGCTACCAATCCCTGCAATAGATCCCCTGCGTGAGAAGAGTCGGCCTGTTTATGCAAGACGATGCTTCCCAACCTCCATTGCAGTTGATTCGCCAATGATGAACCGTTTGCTGACTTACCATTCCCGGACAAGAGTACTCGGCAACTGTGTTGCATCAGCAAAACAGCGACAACAACACCAACATGCATCTGTGCAACAGTTAGCCCCTAAAGCAGCATCCCGCTTTGGTGGAGGTATATTATGATGCTTTTTTACAAACTAGGAACTTCCAACTAGAATTTCATCCGTAGTGCATTAAAATAAACAAACTGTTTCGAACCCGTGGGGCAAACACCGTCCACCGAACTACGCCAGTGAAGTTTGATTCCTTTGTGAGCGCATCCCGATGCATAATGACATTCCAGGTGGCCATCTGCGGTGCGTTTGTTACTGGAAATGGAAATGTGCAAGTTGAATCGGAATGAGCGAACCGGGCGTAACGGGTGCAATTCCGATTCCGTCATCCCCGAAGTCCCCTGGGGGAGTACGCCGCCATTTGTTAGCAACGATAGAGAGCTGACGTTTGGTTTTTGTCCTGCACGAGACAAGCGGATGTGGGAAGGGGAAGGGTATAAATGTGTGACTCTTTATGGCGCTCCGGTGCGTACACGCAGTGGCGCATAAAATAATAAACATAAAATAATAATCATGATGAGCATGAGCTAGCCGGTATTTCAGACGTTCCGGCCACGGTGACGGTTTTGGCTCGCTAGCGAAGGGAACGCAGCTAGCATTTTCAAATTCCCTATTCCTATTCCGGTGTGCGTTTCTGGTCATTAGAAGTGCTTGCGCTCCCCGATCAGATTCCAATCCAAACAATTTAACAACAATCGATGCATTATTATTATTACTTCCAACTGCCATTCGTTGTCTACTGGATAGGCAGTAGGTCGCTGTTTGTTATCCGAAACTCTGAAAGTCAATGCAAGGAAGGCAAGTCTTTATATGTGTGCCTTTGGCACAACGAGCAGTACCCATGTTTTTGATAATCGAAAATTTCTCAATGGGGATACATGATGAGGTAGTTTCTAAAATGAATTTGGCCTAGTGTACGATGCCAACAACAAAGATCCGTAGGTATTTCGCAGATGGGTAATTGTCTTTTCGAGCATGTTTCAATATTATTGTTTAATTGCTTTAATGTGCAATTCGGTAAGCGTAATGAAAGAGCAAACTACTTCAATTTGGGTATAGTTCCTCCTAAAAATCAAAGCGAAACGATAAAAAAATGGTTGGTTTTTTATCCATTTCTGTTTCAGCTTCAAGTGATAACTCGTGCACAAAGCTTTTCGGGCTTTTCTGTGGTCCGTACTGTTCTTGCTAATTAATTGGAAACATCCTCAAAGTATAAAACTTGGCCACGCGGTATAGAATTGCTGTTGATCATAATGGTGTACCTAGCACCCGATCAAAATCAATCAGCACCAACTATGAATCTACTGTCGAAACTGTATCAACATCGTACTTTCAACGCACTTTTCAATTTCAGATTCGGGAAACGAGTTTGAATAAAAAATCCCAACAGCAAGTTGAATCAATTTTTATGTGAATAACTATAGGCAAATTTTCATGGTGTACATGGATCATAATTAGTAAAGTATATTTCAGGCTTCAAACATTGTAATAATTTGTTTTCAACGAAAATGATGAAGATTTTGTTAAAAAGCTGGATTGTAAGCCTGCAAAGCGAACCCTGATACAAGCAAGGATCAATGTACTCTTCATAGGGAAACTCAAAAGGGAAGCAATTCGTTATCTCAGCCACTAGACAGCTCGGGGTTTTTTTTTATGCTGTTGCCACTGCAAAGAGCGCTTCAGCGGGATGCAATTTTTGGAGCGCAATCGCATGCACTCTTGGCTGCAGCGAGTGCTCGCTGCTCATTTATGTACGGGGTGCAATCTTCGCATTGCAATTGCGACAAGTGGGCTTCAAGAGTCCGAGCTTTATTAGCGACAGATCCGCTTTGCTCGGTTCCAGTCGTGCACGGAATTCGACTTCAAGAGGCGACGATGTTTCCTCATTAAAAACTGTGTCAAGCAAATTTACTTTAATTTACAATAATTTTTAAAGTTTTTCAACTTAATCCATGTTTTAGAAGCTGAGTTGACAGCATAATATTATACAGCTTATCTCAATTCAGGTTACAATGATCTTGTATGAAATGTAGGCATAATTATTTGAAGCAATGTTTCAAGCTGGGAAACGCACTGACGTACCGCGTGTATTGACCTTTTTTCCCCGTACTTGAGCCGGTAATGAAGATGCATGACGACTGTAGAGTGTGAATTTGATAATTTGAGTTGTTTGAAGCTACAAAGCAGTGGCAGCTGCATGTACACCTTAATAATGACAAATAGTTGTCTCCAGCTAGAAACAGCTGATCGTTCCGGAAGATTCCGGAAGTAAGCTGATTTCAAGGCTCCAGTTTCAGCTGGACGTGGTTTAAGCCAAAAATTTGCAACCAGCACCGAGCAGGTGTGCACGTCACGTCCATCAGGACTTTTGTGGCACGTGCCCTGTTGGCGCAACTCTTCAGCATCCTTTGACAGCACGGAGACAGCGAGAAAGGGAGAAAAAGGCGAGGAAAACCATTAGCTGTTCAGGCGCTAATTGGATTAACAACCTGTAGGTGCAGCTTTTCGCTAAAAAGAAACCGTTCTGGGGACTTGCAACTCCAGCTCATCCGCTGGCAGGCGTGTGGCGTGCCTACGCTGGAAGCTAATTTTCAAACTTTACCTCCACGTGCCACTTGTGTGTGGTTAATTTAAAAAAAAAACATTTGCTTCTGAAAAGCAGTGGCAGAACTTTAATAGAGCAGATAACAAGCATGCAGCTACAAAACCATTACCAAAAAATTACCCCTTCTCCTGCTGCCTGTGCCGATGTATTATGTCTCCTTCGTAAGATATCATAGCTCTGGGGGTGAGATAAAACAAACTGAAAATCGACGCGTTCATGCCAACACGTGACATTCGATGATTTTTATCTTTCATCCCCCACCGTTGGACCGGTTTTCGTTTCGTAGACACACAGATGTAGGATTGCTGTCATGCAGTTGTGTCCTCTCTGTCTCGCTAGTCCGTATTTGCCGGCCCCTAACCTGCCCCGACTAGGCGTTGTGAGTGATGTCGATGATGAAAAGCATCCGCCATCAAATATGCATACCGAAGGCGAAGAGATCTACGATACGACCCGAAAGGCACTAGTTTCGTCCACTGTCCGAGCATGACTAGAGCAGATTTGGGTTTGTTTGTTGTTTTTTTACTCCCTTCTATCTTTCCCTGTAGACACTGGGGGAGTGCGGTGCAGAGAATGGAAAATGACATCGGGAACGATCTCGGACAGTTCCAATCAATCTAACGAAATCGAAACGATAGCTTCCATCAGCAAATGTTAAACCCGTTGGCGGACATTTTAAGCAAGCCAGGCAAGAGGATAGGGCCGAACAGGAAAGACAAGAAAAAAAGGTGGGCAAAGGGGCGATTGCGATGGTTCCCAAAATGGAGTTCGGACAGCAGATAGTGTTGACTATCGGAGATAATTAATTTATTAAAAACAAATTAATGATTTACATTTTAAATTTACTTTTTATTGGATCTGAAGCTCGCATCCCCACATCGTCTCCACGTCATGCGCTTGGGAAATTCGCTTTGATTGTGGGAAAAAGGAAGCCGGCCAGCAAACTGACCCGATCGTTGTGCGTATCAGTAACCAAATAGCTGTATGTACCTCTCTGCCTCATTCTCTCGCTTACTCTCGCTCTCTCTTCCTCGATTGATGATCGCTTAGGGTAAGTTGAGTGATTTTTATATGCGCTTTTATTGCCCCCAGGACGCCTACTCGATCGCGGCCGTACCTACGAACCACGAAAAGCAGTCATTCGATGCTGATGATCATGTCGCGGAAGGTCGCCAGGTATTTATGGCCCCGCGTGCGTAAGGCAACTGTCGAATGGGGCGAATGGGGTGCAAATGAGTTGCGCGCCAAGGGGTGTTTCGGTCCGTGTGGAATATATTTCAAATTAGGAAACAATCAAATCACTGATTTTGTCAACGGTTCAAAATTGTCTGAGTTACGACGGCGGATGACAGTGCGTCGTTTGGATCGTGTTTTATTGTGTCTCTATTGGGGTCGTTTTGGGTGTTTGATGTTTGAATTGGCAGTTAGCGCTTTAGGCAATGCGGTGAAAGCTGCTTCAAACGAATATTTTACAAAGTTAATGTATCGGCATAAGGATGGGCCTTACCAGAGTTCGCTGCAATCATCCCATGTTGATGGACAACCTGTAATGAAGCTGTATGAATTACGCCGTCTGTTGGCATTAAGTATAAATTAATTTTGAAAATAATGTTATGATCCCAAACAAACAGCTACAATAATCCCTCCCGCTTCTGCGAGGGTCTTTGACAGTCCCTTTTAAACAAAACAATCAGAAAAACTGTTAAAACAGTCGCTATGTAATGTGTTTTTAGGTCGCTTTATTCGACCCGTTTGCGGTGTATCGTTGAAATAAAAATCAACACCAAGCGCCTTTAACTTGATCGTTGATTACTTGACCAAAAATTGTCCGAGCCTCCCACCCTAGAGGGAGCCAGGCCACTAAGGGAAAACAACCCAAGCTGCGCACCATTTTCTCACCACTTCGTTAATTTTTAAGCGTCAATATTTCTTCCCGCAGCCGGGGGTGCGCGAAGCTTTAGCAAGACATTCTAAGCTCTCGGGAGTATTAGCGTTCTAAGCGTTCTGCCTCATGGCTTGGCTCTTGGGAAGTTGCTGTGGCTCTACTCTCGCCGATGGGTGCAGCATAAAAATTCATAACTCAAAACAACAACTCAACTTACGCCGTAGGATGGAAGCTTTATAAAAAAAGGGCCCGTAAGGGTAGAGTATAAAAATCAAAAACAAAAATACTGCCAACCGAAACGAAGGGATGGCCAAACGTGCGGACGCGGATGACAGGAGATTATTATGATAACTCTTTTTGCGCTTTCATCACCAATCTGGTCAACGGTGGTCAAGGGTTCAGGGAGTGGATGAACGGTTTGGCAAAGAAATCCTTCCCGAGCAACAAAAAAAAAAACGCCATCACTAGAACGTGCTATTTTCGTGTGAGGCAAAGGCTTAGTAAGAGTCGCACTGTTGCGCAAAGCCAGACGAAAGACGCGGCAGTACGCGACAGCACACCCGGGTGGAATTTAGAATTGAGCAATGGAATGGATCATAAGCAACAACAAAAAAGTAGAGAAGGAAGAGAAAACACATCCCGCTAACTGAAGGAATGAAGCAGCATGGCAAAAGGTGAATGGTGCTGGTGCTTTGGGCGCGTCCCGGCAAAGAAACTTGATAACAAATGGCACGAACGTGTTGAACGTAGGTTCGCGCTGCGTGGAATTTATTATGCGCGTTCGCATCTTCTGCTCACCACGAACACCACGAAGCGACCACCACCACCACATGTTATCATCGCATTTATTTCGATTTGGAGAAGAGTCGATTCGAAAGGTAAAGTTTTCATTTAAGGAAGGAAAAGTAAAACTACAATTTGGAAACTGGGCAGGAAACTGAGCGCCCCCGCAGCAGCGTTTAAGAAATTTATCTAATGGGTCCTGTTTTGGACCCCGTTCTGGGGCGTACTGTCGCTGTTGTCTTGTGTCGGCATGCGTTCGCGTGGGTTGCGTCCCGATGGTGAATGGGACAGACCGTACGAACGGTTCAACATAGGAAAGCTCAACAGCACACGTTTCGGTGGTGGTGAGTTATTCTTATGGTTTGTTTGACGTTTTGAGAGCTCTTTGTTCGATTGCTATAATGTTGTGTTTTTTTAAATGGTTCTCGACTGTAAATAATGTTGCTTTTAATCAACGGTTGATGTGAAGCTTTTGATTTTTTGGGGCGTTTATTGAAGCGAACAATATTCGGCCAATAGATTCAGGTAATTTTCGATTAGTCGTTTAAAAAAATTAAATCAATAAACACTCATATTTTTTATCCTAGTACAAGGACTTTGCATCGTGCACTTTGCATGCTTATCCAAAACACTCCTATTTAAACCCAGGCCCTGTACAGGTCGTGTTGTAATCGGAAGCTCTTTGGATGTTACGTTTTCATACCATTTTTTCCCCTCGTTTTCTATTCTCTGCAAAACCCATTTGCAAAGGTACACGATGGCCGATGTTCGTTCCCAACCCTGCCTGGTGGACGGTGAACGCCGATCACTTACGTAAATTGAAAAACAATCAACGAAATGACCTTAAACATTCCGAGCCCCGTCCTATGGCGTGCCGTGTTCTAACGTTTGTGTGGAGCTGACGTAGTTCGTATTTAGTAGCAGACGTAGACATAAACCCATACGCTGGAGGGCTCGTCACAGGGCAACTGGGTGCACAAAAACAGTATTACCAGTAGGAAGACAGTCTACCGTGTAGCGGAAAAAGAAAGAAAGAAAGCAAAGGTGGTTTGTTGGGTTAGGAATTGGTGCAAAGCAAGGTTAGCAGACTGGAGCAGGGTATGCACATTCCAGCCAGGCGTTGGTCGAGCGATTCCTAGGTGTGCGTTATGTTTTTTTTCCATAGTTGTTCGCGCACAATATGATGATGCGGTATGCATAAAATGTCAATAAAGTCAAAGTAGCGATTGCATGCGTTTGGCTTTCTCTCATATCTTGCCTGCGAGGGCCCGCACGATGGACAACGCGAAGAGTGGATTATCACGCTAAACGACACTGCGGGATGCTTCTGACTTGGTTGCCCCGTTCCAGCCGAAGAAATGGGCGGAAAATGCTACCTTTCCTTCTTTTGCCAGAACGCGGTGCTAAATATGGTTCACGTTCACGTATTGCCTGTCCACTGAATCGCATAGATGGAGCCCAGTGAGCGACTGGTTTTGTTGCTGGAGAATAGTGCGCATTTGCGAAGACGAAAAGCAAACCGCGTCAGTCCGTATATGTAAATTGTGAGGATCATCAATCTTCGACTGGCTGACTTGCTGGCTGAATGTGCAAAGGGCAGTCTGATGTTGCACGCCCGTTATCGTCGGCTTGTATCGTACCCCCGTCGAAAGGATGCATCATAGAAAGCAATTAAATGTGAATCAACGATGGGTGGGTGAAGGCAAGAACCGTAACAAGGTGAACCGTTGCATCCTAATGTCTTCAAAACGCACCACTCAGCGCGCCCGTCGTTTGTTGTGTCCGGGACTGTTTGCTTTTATAGCAACGAGACGTGGGTTTTTTGTATTAAATGAATATGATAATATGCATTCAGCGGTCGCGAGCGGAATTATAGACACATTAGTGTTGTATTCAACACACGTGCTTCTGTGCTATAATGCAAAATAAAATTATTGAAGCCTTTGAACAGGACTGGCTTCGGCAAAGTCGACCAACTTGATGCAATGAATTGAAAGGTTGCATTCCCACCAAACGAATCGCTAGTCTGCTTCTTCTCAAACCTTATTTTGCATTCAGAAACAGTTTTCAGTGATGAATTGAGATGAAATTTGCGAAATGGTCTTGCTTTCTGTACAAAAACTCAAGCACCCTAAGTATGAAAAGTAATTCGGTCTGAAAAAAACGCACGTTAAAGCTGGAGGTTTAATTCCCCGTAGATCGAACACAATTGATTACTTTTTTAAATTAAATTCCCTAGATCGCATCCGATGCACCCATTTTGAACAAACCAGCACAGCACACACCAACCATCATTCCTTTCGATTGGCCTTTTTGCGTTCGAGATTGCTTGTTCGGTCACATTTAAAGCAATTTGCGTGTACAGTTTTGTGCATTTATTTATTGCATTTCTGCATCGGGCATCATCACCCGCACGCCACAGCCACAATTCATCCGAAATAGAACCTGCTGCTGTCGCGCAATATTTCGCTTCGTGTGTTGTCTGTTTTTTTTTTACTATCGTCATCCACCGTCCGTTTATGTCCCATTCTCAAAATGTCTGTGACTGTCGCTTCTTTGCTCATGGCTCTTCCTACAGTTTGTGACACAACGGACATGACGAGACGCCTGGACATTCAAATGCAACAGCCAGTACCGTTGGATGCGTTCCCTCCCTTCCTTGTCAACTATCTACGATTCGACTGGGTTGGTGAGCGCTGCAAATGCGAAAATCCGACAGAACCGTGTGCATGACCTGATCCCCCGCAGACCACATCGCAGTGCTGTGCTTTACTGGAGGAAGGGCATTTCGGTACGAGAAATGCAGGATCACTGAATCAACATTCTGTGAGTTGTTGGTCAAATTGTTCCAGAGCTTTAGCGTCGTGTGTGTATGTGTGTGCGAGCGGCTGTTGGATAAGTTCTTATCATGCATGCATGCCTCGTCACTTCATCATCATCGTCATCATCATCATC
>KB697791.1:0-10623 GCA_000349165.1 Anopheles christyi
TTGCATCCTTCGCCCGGAAATTTAAAGCTTCTAAATATATAAAAAGCAAGCATAAACAATCGCCTAAACGTAAAATCCTTTCCATGTGCTGATACGATAAAACATTTCTTTCGCTTCATAAATTATCACGACATCTTCGGAAAGATACGCACACGGTGGTCTGTATTACACGTTACGTATTTAATAGTAAAAAAAATAATATTATTAATAACAATAGATAATATAATAGATCGTTAGCTGTGATTATGCTGACACGTCAAACAGGTCTCGCTGTCGCTCTGACAACACAAAGCAGCAATGTTTTTTTTTCTGTGTGGGTATTGGGAGTTAGTTTGTATAAAAATATGTTTCTACACCAATTTAAATACGATCGCCAATCTGCTTGTCCTTTCTAAATTCTATCATCATTCGTAACCCGCCACTATACGAGAATTGATCGGTAAACGGGTACGGTTCGGTGTACGTTGTAGGGTATAGCGAAGATGGGAAGCAAGAAAAGGGCCAATATTGGACGCAAAAATGCAACAATAATAAAGGGCTCGGGAGTTTGGTTTAAATTGGAATGGATTGGTTCAGGGTTTTCACGACTTTTAACAACATCTGGCCGTATTTTTTCCTCCTGTACAAAGGGAGAAGGGTAAACGGGATAAACCGTTCGTAGCTACATTCTTTCTATCTTTCTCACTGTAAAACACATTCAATCAATGGTATGTAAATTCCATATATCTCACTGTAAATCCTATTCAACGGTAGGGGGGTTTGTAAATTTTTACTTACTCTAAAATAAATTGTTCGCTGCCCTATCCAGTTTTTATCGTTGCAGTCTGTGGTTGCATCTGCACGATGAAGAAAACGGGGTGATTGTTTCACGACAGTACCCTCGTATCAACGAGTGCTATGGATTTATATTAATGAGTAATTGGTTGCCTTTCCTATCTCCATCACACCATTTGTGTGCGGCATTAACCCGAGTGTTGCTTTACTACTTTCTTATCCGTACCTTTTCTCTTCTTCTCTTTATCTCTCTCTCTCTCTCTATTTTTCTGCTTCCATCACGGTTCTTTATCACGATGTTGCGTAATTTTGATCAATTAATTTTTTTAAATGTGTATATGTATAAAAAACCGAATCCCTAAACTCGGACGGGAACACGTAAATCATCCACTGTGGAGAAAGGAAATTAGATATTGAAGTAAATAGAGTAACAGAGGCTCACGAGCAGTGGGCAATCTCACACCCGAAACGTTACCTTTTCGTCGGTGCCGCCTTCTGGTACGGGTTCTGCAGTATTTTAGGATGACACTCCATCACCTTAAGCAGCAGACTGTCGAGGTAGTCTTCAAGCTCCTTCACCTTCTGCTTCTGGTAATGCACCTCATTCTCGAGCGTGTGCGCAATCTTAATTACCTCCTCGCGCGATTTGCCCTCATACTTGGCCAGCGTCTCCGGCGACACCTGAGCCAGCTTCGACTGGCGCTGAGAAGCCGCAGCGGCAGCCGCCGCCGCCGCTATCTGTTCCCCATTTTCGCCTCCAATAATGATGCGCTGGTCAGCAGTGCTGCCGCCGTGCAGCTTCGAGCCATGTTTCTTGTGAGCCTGTACCGTACCGGCAGCCACCGTGGAAGAAAGGTTCTCGAGCGAATCAGCTCGATGACCACCGCTGCCGCCCCGATGCTCCTTGACGAAGTGTTTCAGCTTCTTGGTAAAGCTTTCCTTCTCCGGTTTACTCTCTGGGGCGGGCGATTGCCGCCCCACGCTGGCCTGCGACCCAGCACGTGGCAGTGGTTTTGGCAGTGCCACCGGTGCTTTGGTGCTTTGGTTGCCGCTTTGGTGCTCCCGATGGTTCGCTTTGCCATCCAGCTCGGGTGAGGTCGGTGCCGTTACCGAACGACCTTTCTCTGTGCCACCCGCCGCCTGCTGTTCCTGCCGCTCCCCAACCTCTGGTTCCTGATCCGCCTCTTCCCGCCTTGCCGATAGCATCACGCGCGAACTTTCCCAGCTGCGCCGCTTCAGCGAATCAGTATTCCCGATGTCCAGATGCTTCCCGTAAAGCTTCTGCTCCCACTCGTCCACTTTCTCACTAGCCGAGGACGCGGTCGGTGTCTCTGCGGCCGCACCCTCACTTTCTCGTACCGGCCACTCTACCGGTGTGCTGGTTGTGGAAAACGATGTGCTGGTTGTGGCGGCAAACGGTGTCACCGCCTGTCCACTTGCGTTTGCGCTAGCCCGCACGTTAAGCGACCCGTTCGAGCTCTTGTGGGACAAGTTGTCCAACACAAACTCGTCCTCATCCTCGCTAATAACTCCAGGGTCCGCATCGCCGAACGTTTGTTTCGACTGCCTACCGCCGGAAGATGGGTGTAGCGAGGCGGTCGATGGCGTGGCACTGCCACCACCGCCACCACCCACCCCCGCCAAGCTCGAGTAGCTTCCGCTGTACATGGACGAATCGTCGCCACCACCACTACTGTCCCGCTCCCCCTTACGGTTCTCCTTTTTTCCGATGCCCGAGATGTGCATCTTCGAGCCGATCGATTTCGCAATCTTCTTCAGCCCCTTACGCTTCTCGATCGCACCGATGCTGAGCAACGAACCGCCAACGCTCGAAGCAAGATTGCTGATCGAGCTCTTGCTCTTCTCCTTCTTGCTCAGGTCGGTCAGCGAGCCCGCCTTCACCGTGAACGATATGCGCACCTCCAGCTCACCCCGGTCCTTCTCCTTCTTCTTTTCGCGATCCTTACTCTCGAGCTTGTACCAGCGAGCACGGGGTCGCTCGTACACCTCCATCTCGTTCAGCGGAAGCACGACACGCCCGAGAAACTCGTCCATCCCGACGCTATTATGATGTAGTGCGGTCAGCACCAGCTGCGCCTGGTTGCCCTGTGTCGGGATTTGCCTGATTGGTAGCAGAGAAAAAAACATGGGTGGTTAACATATCAACATTCTTTACACACAAGCACTAGTGTAGGGGGAAATGATGTGAAGCATCACTTACAGCTCGCATTCTTCATTCCACATCACCGAGTCGGGCGCCTTCTGTTTGATTGAGGTTTGGTACTTCTCCTTGCCGAGCGCTATGATGACGAAGCAGTTGTTCGTGCCGCCCTTGCCCTTGATGAGCAACCCTTTGGCGCGCTGCACTGTAAACAAAATAGGTGGGGAAAAGAAGAAACATAACATTAATCATTTTCTGTATTTTCTTGGCTTTTGCTACGAAATAAAATTTCTGCAAAAAGCGTTCTCCCATCACATTTAAACAATCACAAAATATTCATGACGGATAATCAGTTTGGGAAAAAACGATTGTAACGTGTTTATTTCAAATTCAAACTTAATATAACAAAAACAAAAAGTAAATAGCTTGTGATTCATAGAGAGGATTTGAATGTGGTGCCAACGAAAGCAAGTAATATTTTAACCGTTTTCCCGTGAGTCAGATAAAACCCCACCGATACATATAAAAATAGCCATTGCCGGGAAATGGAGATCGTAGTGGAACGAACTCGTGTGCTTTGAAGCAAGATAAAAATGAGGGCAGTTAAGCTCCATTAGGTACTTCCAAGTGTTACGTTACATTTATGTATCTGTCTCTTCTAATTACGTTGTGGACATATTTTGTTTATAAATCAATATATTTATTTATTTAAATTTATGTCTTACTCATATTATGAATTCAACTAATTTTTTTTAAAAATCTTCTAAAAATTAAATGAGATAATAGTTTTAAAACTTTTAACAAAAGGAACTAACAATTAAGATTTTTTTTTAATACTCGATTATATATTATAAATGAAATATAATGTTATGTCTTCGATTCTGCACGAATAAATGTGAAAAGGTTGATAACGAAAAGATACGATTCCGCTAACGAGTACACCTTCTCGCGAACTTTCGATTCCACCCAATTCCCAAACCGCACAATCAAAAACCATCCACCGAAGCGCGCTGGCACCGGAGGTCCGTGAGAGATTTCCCTGGTGGAAAAAAAAAACTCCAGCTTGATGGGTTGCCGTCGGTGCGAATCATAACCTAAATTAATTAGTAATCGCATCTCTCCACAGCCTAATACACCAACTCCTCTCACACTTTTTTCCCCTTTTTAATTTAGACTAACACAACCGAACACTTACAAAAGAAAGGGAGAAAAGCAAACAATTAGAATAGGAGTGGTTGGTTGGAACATTGAAACAACATTTGTTCGCTTATGCTTTACATACAATCCGTAGATAATTGTGTTTAATAAACGCTACGTGTAGGCACGGGAATAAACCAAAACTTATCCTCTACACTGGTCTCCCGTGGCACCAACTCTCTGTACAAGTAAATTAACAACTTTTACATGGGACACGGGCTCGATAAAGCAGCTTTGTTTTTATTTTTTTGTTCGAAGTTCATATTCAAATATTGTTTACACCTTCTTCTAGTGTCAATTTCATTTCCTACAAAAAGTTCAACGGTAAATCATATTACAGGGTTTCCTGGTTGGTTAAAACGAGTTTTCAACTTTTGATTGATTTTGAATCATTGTTTCTTTCTTTTCATTTCCTTGTCAAATATTATTTTTCTTATATTTTGCAAAAAAATATCAACGTTTACTTGAAGTTTTAAGATCATTGATATATAACAAATGTTCGACAGATTCGTAAATTATAATTTAATTTTTGAGGATTTGTTAAACGATAAAGTTTTTTTAATTCAAAAGCACGGCACACATACGGCTTAAATAACGTTTCCTTGTCAACTATTGAATAGGTACATGATAGAAAGATATATGCAGACTTATTGGTACAGGCAAAGAGCTTTTCATGGTAATTACTTTAAGTGTTGCTCCGATGCAAAACTATGACTTTGAATCGAACATTAAAAGTGATTAAGTGAATTCAGTAATACATAGTTTAAAAAACATTTAAACGAGCAGTCGAAATAAAAACAAACAGGTAAAATAGACCAAAAATATTGGGAATATTCAACAATATTTCGGAAAACTGTAAACCTTTTCAACTTTATAGCACCCATTCAATAATGTGACACGATAATAAAACATATAATTTGTTTTGGTAAAATAAAATGCATGCGGAAAAGGTTTAGCCGCCAGATAAAAAAATTAACGATATTAAAATGCTCAACAGCATGACAATTGTTTTTTTTTTGTAAACCAATCACTACAGCTCGACCCCAAACAAGACATTCCTCACATTTTCGTCCAAGGGAAGGTTGATTGAAGGGGCCTACGTCTTGCTAACAACTTTTCCTCCCTTTTCCACCCATCGGGAGTTGCACGATCGCAAAGAAGCAAAAGGTGGGGCCAGGCGGATGATGTTTTTAAATGTTTACTTGCCGCCCCCTCTTCATTTCGTGACCGAAGCGAGTGAGCGATAATGTAACCATCGAGGGGTTGTACAAGATAAGGGTTGGCTTTAGAAGTGTAGTTAAGATGAATCACCCTGCAACTCCCACAATCGCTCAGGTCTCACCATCCCATGGGACTGGCGCTTTTTGGCTCCTGCACACCTGCTACCCGTATGTGTGCAGGTATGTGAGCTGTCCGTTCGTGCGTGCGTGCGTGCATGTTGTGTTAAGGATGATTCATCCGCAATACTATCTTACGACGTGGTGCAAGAGCTTCACCAGCTGACACAACAGCAGTGCGAAAGAACTGTGCACATTTCGGGGGGGAGTGTATATAGACTATCCACCACATTAACGCATTCCAATACGTCTTCCGAGTGCTCCGTCTTCTTCCAGCACTACACTCTAAAAACTGTTGCATTTATTAATGTAGTTTCGCTTCTATTTGTTCACCCCACAGCTCTCCTTCCAACCCCTCAAGCCTAACTCACCCATCCTCTCCCTTTCTTCCCTTCCTGTTCAAACCCCCTTCCTCTAGCGCATCGACCTACCTGCCGTTACGGCTCACTTACCTGTCACTTGAATGTGCGTTGGGCTCCACATTTTGGACTGCAAATATGTTGCTCGAAATTAATGCCAACCACTACAATCAGCCCCTTCTCGGTCAGAGCCTTCTGCGTGCGATGCGGAATAAGAAACAGGGGACCTCTCGGTTTGCAGGTATGCTGATCGTGAAACAGCTGATTGGTGTTAGGTGCGGGTGGGTGGGATTGGTGCTGCTTGCTCTTTCAAAATGCAGGGGAGAGCTTTCGGATTTTTTCGCTTCTGTGCACGAGGACGCGGAAGCCGCAGAAAGAAGCACGCAAATTGAAGCCCCCAACCGACGTCACCGACGACAAAGCCAACGTTGAAGAAGAAGAAATGGTCACTTTCTTTCCCTTCTCCTTACTGACTGACCACTATAGCCTGCCGCCAACCACCCCGGCCACACCAACGTACAACCTCTTGGTGTGAGTGTGTAAGTGTGCGACTCGTATCGTGCACGGGGCAATACGCAAATGTATGTTTGCGCATTCAAGTAGCACAAAGAGGCGGATTGTTGCTTTCGTTTTGACACGACTTTCGAGTGTTTATTATCACAGTACTCTTCCTCTTAGAGCATGTGTGTGTACGTGTGGAAATGGTTCTCTGTCCCTTCACGGCGCCACTGGGACGGCTGGAATCATTAGTGACACCTTTCTTGAATGATGTTTCTTTTGTCCGCAACTGATGACGATCAACTCTTCTTTCATCTAACAAATCATAAATTAGTTAACAACACAGCACACATACGGACTAATGGGATTCACAAAACGGGCACAAACTCACGAGGCGCACTACACACTACGGCTACGAACGCTACGGCGTAACGGTGAACCAAAGGCACAACAATGTTTCTCTCAACGCAAGCTAAAAAAATAATGGCAGTCCAGGAAATATCTGGCACAGTGTAGCCCCGTTTATCCGGGATCATCCATCGGCCCGGTTAATCAACCAACCCGGTTTAGAAGTTTTCCCTGACGCGGCAATGCATGTTTATGTGCGCTGGTTAAGTTCCGCTCGATGCGGACACATCGTAACGTGAAGGTGCTGCTACACGTGAATGTGTTTAACATTACGAAATAATTTAACCGTTTTGTCTATGACCAAAACCAAAGGCCATACATTTTGTATGAAAGAATGATGTTTTCCGTGTTGCAATGCGTATATCTTTTTAACTTCTAGATTTCCATGAAAATTACCATATAGATGCATAATTATGGTTTGTAAGGCTGAAAATAGACGGCAAGGAAATATCGCGTATGCCAGTTATCCCGTCTGTTTGTATAAGGCCTAGTCCACACGAATGCTTTTTGTATCGGTTTGGAAAGTTTAAAAAGTTTATTGCTCTAGGCCTTTTTCCTTCGCAGCGATTCGAGCATACCCATGAATTGCGGGCTGCCTGCCGTAGTGGGTAAAATGTATAGACATGACAATCCGGCGTTTAAAATATTAAATAAAAAAATCAGTCACATGGTTCTAAAAAAAAGTAATAATAAATCCTCGATAAATATTAATTAAATACTAATTAACAAAATGTTAACAGCACGCGTGATAAAATCGCTTGCGATAGAGCAATGACACCAGCCTAAATATGTATCTTCTTGCTTGGCGTACACGACCTACGAGGTCATGCCGGCCTTATACAGGCTTTCTAGACTTATTTTTACCACGTAGCCGGATAGTCAGGCCTTGCTACGGGGGGACAGTCCGGGTGAGAATTGAACTACGTCCGGCCTTTACAGGAGCAGGCGCGTCATCCATTAGACATTAAATATGTAGAATACTACTTATTGCCTAAACTTGTGTTCTATGGTCGTTTAACTGTGTGTGCAAAATATTAAACTTAACGGAATATTGGAATAACGCTTTCTACCTACGTTTGTACACGATGTATTGACAGATACTCGACTTAGGCTTGTGTCAGTGCTCAGTCATATACGATTTTTGCACACGACAAAAATCAAAATTGTTTGATTTTAGTCGTTCGACCAAAACTGTCATCCGACTTTATCTGTCAAATCGCATACAAAAATGTCAAACGTCGTACGACCGAATCGTATACGACTTAGCACTGACACCAGCCTTACGACGATTTCAACTAACGCCTTGTTCTGGGGACACTGCATTCTCCCCCTTAAATAGAGTTTACTTCCTATCTAGGGTACTTCAATCGAGGCTGTCCTTCCAATTGTTTTGATCGTCTTAATGGTTGTGGACTTGCTTCACTCAATTTTCATTTGTTTGAAATATTTACATTCTTTGGTACTATGTGTAAAGTTGTGTTAATAAAATCTCCTTTTTTCCTAATTTGGTTTTTATGTACCATACGTATTAATCCATTTGGATTTACTAAATATCTCAACCCGCTTGTCTTCTTTTTGACCGCTTCTTCTTCTTCAAACTGATCCTGATTTGCTATTATTGGCTCATTTCTTTTATGCTCCTTATTTGTTGTTGTTTGTCTTCCATGAGCTTTTATAGGATTAACTTTTGCTACCATTGTGTGTGGTACGTAACTAAATACTTTCTCGGATGGTGTGACCTTGGTTACCGTACACGGACTATTTCGATTATTAATTAGAAATTGGTTTAGTTTTCCCTACAGACTCAACGGTCTAAACTTCGTATCCAACAAGTTTTTCAAGTTATCTTTAACTGTTCTCTCTGACCTCTGCCCACCCGTTCGACTGTGGGTGGTAACGTGGGGATTTACTGACTTTTATTGACTGACCTTGCTCATTAAAAGGACACAAATGGACCTGAACTAAACGGTGGACCATTATCAGATACGATTTCCTCCGGTAGTCCAAAACAGGGTACTTCTATGACACTTTCTGCTTTTGCATTACCTATGAGTTTAACTTCCATGAGCTTCGAAAAACTGTAGACTATTTTGATAAGTGTCTTATTTTCAAACTATAAAAAATATATATTTACTCTTTGAAGAGGACGTGTAAATTGTAACTATTTTTTTTAGCTATCTCTTTTGGAACTATTTGTCGAAACTGAAACAATTCACATGCTTTTATGAATAGCTCAAAATTTCTATCCAAATTTTTCCACCACACGAATTTCGTAGCTGATATTTTCATTCTGACTAACCCATCAACTTATCCTTCAACTTATTTGGTATTACTACTCGATCATTGAAAAACAACACTCCATTTTCTATAGATAAACTGCCAGTGACCTTAGCATAATCTTTCAAATCCCATTTCGCGTTTTTTGACCATTCAAACTTTACATTTTTGAACACTTGCTGTAATATAGAATCTTCTTCTTCTTAGTTTGCACAACAAACATTGCTGGTTACGACCTGCCAAGCCACTAACGTTCTTGGCGTTCTGTGGCTTGTTGTATCCATAGCATGATAGTCAGTCCTGCGTATGGGGGACAGCAGCAACAGTCCGAATGGGATTCGAACAACGTCGGGCCTCGCAAGAGGATTACGCCATTATCAATGGATTACCAGGCAGCCCCAACATAGAATTTGACTTTTGAAGTTGCTTTATCTTCTCAACATCGATAATTGAGGAGGACGACATTGTATTCAATTGCATGAACTCCTCTTCTATCTCTAATTCTTCTGACAAAGACAATCTGCTAAAATCGTTCACATGACCCATACATTTGCCTGGCCTATGACTATTACGTACTCATAATTGGCTAATAATAATGCCCAACGACTCAGGCTCGCTACCGCTATAGAAGAATTTGCTCACCAGTTTGAATTCGATTTCGTATTTCAACATTTAGTTTGAAAAATCTACTACCTTTGTGCTAATTATCGTGTATTTTCACGAATTTTGAGATAAAGTTGTATCTTCGGGTTATATGCGTTATTACACGTGTTGGCAACGCAACAAACAAAGCCGTTTTTGAAGTGTTCTACTGCGATTTATTTATTTAACTTAATAATGTAATGAATTATAAACATTAATAATAGAAGTAAGAAATCGAACAAGAAAAATGAAACTAAGAAACTCTGGAAAATCCCTCAAAAATAGTGACTCAACGCATCCTCTCTCTACAGTGCCTCTTGTGTTATCTGTTTACATCAGCGGTTTTTGATTCTCTCAAGGAAATTTATTTCTGACCGATAAAATTTCAAATTCACCGCTAGCAGCGCCAACAACACAAGTAGAGCTTTTGTGTGAAAGGCTGGAAATGAGAGATAGATGCCCAAATCGGATGACAGCTTTCTCCTCCGTCTGATAACCTCTTTAAGTATCTGAATTACTTCGAACATAAATAAAATAGCAAAGAAATAAATATGAATTCAACCAAAATGTTGCATTTAGTTATTTGTGTTTAAATTGTTCATAAATATTATTCATTTTTTCAAACAATTCGCTCGGGTTCGCTCAAGCGTTACGATCTATTACAAAGGGGGGGCTTAAACTGTTATCACGTAACAAAATAAAATATTCTGACTCAAATTTTGGTTTGGGGGGTAGGTCAACTAAGCGTTACGTCATAAGTAGGGGGGGAGGTTAAAGAAACGTTACGTTTTTTTTACACTAGGGGTAGAGGGGGTCTAAATATTAGTATTACGTAATTGATGGATGGCCCCTAATTGCGATCAGGATGATGGTTGAGGCCCCACCGTGGTGTGCCTTTGTCCCCTTAAGATTTTCTGCGAAAACGATTCTATCCATCCTGAAATACAGATGCATGTGTCTAGTGATGGGT
>KB697793.1:0-29749 GCA_000349165.1 Anopheles christyi
GATCGGCAAACGCAGAGGAGTAGTGCTTGCTTAACCGTTTCGCTTGACTGGATAGTGAGCCATATGTAAATCACGTCGGCCAACCAGCGAAATCTTCTCGTTCTCCCGCGGTGTAATTGTCTATTTCATGCCGGCACAAGTCACAAGTTCGTTCTACTGCTGCTGGGTGGGTGTTTTTGGGCACAGGGAAGTGAAAAAATTAAATGGGCCTGAGTGAGTAGCAAACGAACGTATACAACGAGCGGGCACTTATTGCGTATGAACGAGTTGGTGTCGGTGTTAAGTAGCATGTACGTATTATTCTTGTAATTAATGCCACATGGCAGCCGACGCTCAAAGCATTTGCTTTAAAGGCATTATAAATTCGTAATGTATGATCTTGAATTAAGAGGAAGGAAGGACCACGTTTCAAAATTGTAGATGCCTTGGAGTGTTACATTACTTTTGTTTACGCTGCGTCACAGAAAATTTAATTAGATTTCTAGTTCAAATAACGAAAGGACTGAAAGACACAGTTTATAAAGCAGCAGGCTTTGTTCAAAGGCATATTTTATTGCATTATTATCATTTAACGCGTTGATTCTCCGAATTATAGAAGAGACCGTTTGCTTTGGTTCTGATTCGTTCGTGACTATAGTTTATATAGTTACTATAGGAAAGATAGAAAAGCATTTAATTTTTCCGTTTAATTTAATATAATTTTGTATTTAATATAATTGGTACATGAACTCATGAATTTTTAAGTCATATTGTTATACATAGTTGAAACCAATTTTTCATATTATAATGAAACCTTAGTTTCTTGGAGCACATGCTAATAATAAAGGATTTTATTTTAAAAACAAGTAAAGGTGCTAACACAATCTTGTTAACATAATACTCAAGTGCATGTTTCGAATTTTGAAAACTTAGCACCACACTCTATTGCATCGCATTTTGATTGCTGTGTCTGATCCATACCATGTGACCACGAGTATGAACAATAAGATATAATTTTCTAGATTTATCAAACAGTTTGTTTTATCTGCTTAATCATCTATTTCACCTTTTTCCCAACAAAATATGTTACTGTTGAGATTCGCACATCCAGAACGAATTTAATTTCAGTTTCAATTAGATTAACAATAAAAAGTCATTGTATGACGAGAAAGCCTCGTCATCTTCCCGAGAGAATATTTCATGCGTTGTGAAAAATATTATCCAGATGCGTTTGATTACTTATTCTCAGCCAATTTCATGATACAATGCTGTGACGAAGAAAGCAATTAAAATGAATTCATCGTTTCCTTGCAAAGTTTGGTACAGACAAACTTCATTCGTAGCAAGGAAACCCTTAATTTCTTTCGATAAAACATCCGTCCCTTACTTGTGCAAATCTTGTGCATTTTACAGCACGTCACGTTCGGGAAATTTGTTGTGAGTATGCAAAACGGAAATCAAAGTTGCAAATGAACGGTTTTAATGCGGCACCCCTGCTCTTACGCTTTCACCATCCTAGCGAATGGTGTGCCTCGCGGGCTGGTATCAATTTTCCTCCCGAACTTTTGGGTCGTGGACGAGGGCCGGGAGCTTCGTGTAAATATTTGATTATCGTCATTAAATTCCTGCCCGTGGCAACGTTTTGGAATTGGTTCGCATGGGAGTTTAAACGAAGCGCAACGGTTACCAAGGACGTAGTGTGGTTCATAAGACATGAGACCATGAGGAAAAGGGGTTAGAGGAAAGGCAGGAACGCTTATCCTTCCGTCTCTTGCCAAGCAATACACTACGGTCCACATCCACAACGGGTAGTTTGTAGTGTAGCTGAGGGATGGTACACCGTAACCGACAGTGATAATCTCCGGATGTTTGGCACACCGATGAGAAACCAGATCACAATCCGAGCTAGGCGATCTGTCCGAAACGGGACCTGGTAGAAAGAAAAGGAAGGCAAACAAAAACCTCATTTCGGAACACGAGAGCACCGTTGCCATTGAACAAGCTCGTGTTCGTTAATGAATTTAAAATCACTTTCCAAATCCCCTACAGGAAGGTGGTACGGGCAGCATAAGGGACAACACACAATCCGCTTTAATATGTCATCATCAGGCCCGGTCTATCCGGCCTATCTTTCAAAAGGTCGAGCGTCGGTATGGCTTTGGGCGTCAAAAGAGGATCAATCGTCAACTTTGGTCTTGGGCCGGATGGCAAACACAATTACTGAAATGTTCCGACTAGCCGATTAGTTGGGCTGTCTTAGTATATTGTTGTCCTGCGGATAAAACAGTACAGAACGCAAAAATTGCCATGAGCTGTATATCCTTACGTTGGAGATAGCTGTAAAAAATGTTGAGCCCGCAATTACAGCTCGATATTACCTGCTGTGTTTTTGGTGTCTGCAATTATGATTACCCTTGTCGTAACCATGCACCTTCGGGTGGCACGATTGATTGCGACTGAATATGTATGCAACCCAAGGGGAGAGTGTCAACCAATATCACCAAAGCAGACGCACAATGAGCTCCCAAATCGACGTAAATGATGACGATGCTGATGGCGCTGATGACGATGCGGTGGCATTTAAATTGTTTTAATATATTCACCCCTTTACGCGAAGACCGAAAACCCTCGTATCCCGGGCGAAAGAAAATAGCACGATGGGAATGCTAACGGATGATGGAACGTGCGCCGAACGGGCATGGGATCGGTCGCAACAGCTCGGATGTACGAAATTATGGATTCAAATCGGTCGCCGCTGCATGTGGCACGCTCGGTTGAGTTCAGTGTACTGAACCCTAGGGAGGTAATGGTGCATCGAAAGGGAAGAGCAATCAACAAAAAAAAAAAAACAAAAACAGGGAGTGGGAATTAATCATGAGCGCGTGAGGATTTTCCTGATTTTCCATTCTACCTCCGGCCGGTAATTGATACTGACAGGAAGCCGCTGTACAGTGGGTGTGTCCGTGGGTATCCCGGGATTCGTGCATCTCAAACCTCAATACTCCGTGAACAGGAGGGAAGGGCCGATGGTATTCACTGTTCATGGCTTGGCGGGTTCATTTCCGGTGTTTATCTGACTGCAGTCGGCACGGTTTGGCTATGGTTTTGATGTGGTGTTTTTTTATTTTCTTTGGATGCTTTACAAAACTGCTACACCGAGCTGGCAAACCACAGTCAGGATTTGAGGCGGAAATTTAAATGCATCAATATGCATCGTATGCAAAAACACGATGGCAGCATAAGTGTGCAGATAAAGAATGGAAAATGTAATGCCAGTGATTCTGCACGATAAGCTAATTTTGATTGCGGTGTTATAGCGTTTGGCGGTTGATGAAATAATGATTGTTTCGTGATGGTGCATTTTCGAAAAAGGGTGAGACTTTAGCTTTTATCGATGAGTTTTTACCTTACCTTTGTTAGTTAGTTGTGGTAATGAGTGATAAAAGTTAAAAAAAGTTACAGTCTAGGTTACAGGCAGTTGCAGTAACTTATAACTCTTTAATATACAAAACTAAGTTATGAATAAATAAAACATGTAAACTTAAATTTCTATCTTAATTTTTATTGTTTTAATATTAAGTAAAGTTTATAGTTGTGTGTGTCAACCTTTAGAAAGAGAGAGAGCTTTAGAGACAAAAATTAGTAACTTAGAAAAAAAAAACAGCATCGACTGTAGCCTTAACCCATTGAATTATTTAAATAAGATGTATACTCCAGCATTTCTCAACAATCAATGTAATTTTCCATCTTACAAGAATATATTAACACAATAAAATGCAAATACATAATTATTTTTAACTAGGAGGACTGTAGGAAATATCAACGATTTTTGCATATGTTGTCTGACCCTTTATTTGGAAATTTAGATTGGTCTTATTTTAATTAAATTCTTAGTCATTATCGTAATACAATTCTTCTGAGCAGTGTTCAACATCACTGTGGAACTCGCTTCTCTTTCTCGTTCGGTATGAATAATTGTTTGATTGATGGCAGAAAGACATGAAAAGACAGATGCGCTCAATACTAGACAATTCTTTTGTCGTATTTGTAAGAGGAATCTTTTCCGCTCGCTGAATTAAACAATGATTCCGGCAAATAAATCACTACACCACAGAATCTGTGAAGAAAATTAATTCACTCCGCTCCTATAGTTGATTTGCCTGTACTCTGAATAAGCTCATGCTGGGAACCGTTTTCCTTAACCACACACACACACACACACACACACACACACACACACACACACACACACACACACACACACATTTGCGTTTTCTCTTATGAGCCCTTTACTTCCTTCAACCCTCTCCCATCCTCCTTGCCATTAGCGATGCATGTGTATAGGGGCCAAAAATGCTCGCACTCACAGACACACTCAATTAAGACCATTACTGGACTGAAGGAACGCAATGCAAAAGAAACATTCATTTCATTCCGTGACAGATACTAGGATTTTGTATTGAAATTCGTTCCCATTCTTTTTCTCGGGCCGGTATCGTTCGTCCGTTCGTTTGCGTTTGAATTGCAAATTTTGCCTCGCTGAGCTTTGCGCCCCGGAGGAGTGGAAGGTTCGAGCGATTCGAACAGCACACACTGTTCTCCCCCTACTCACAGTCTATCTCGGTCGAAAGCATAACGCAATACCATGCATGTCTGCATTTGATCCGGGCCCGGGCCTCCCGTCACTGCACGCCTGATGCATATTAAATATAATCTGTGCCACTCGAGTCCCTGCGGGACGGTTTCGTCCACATGGCCCTTTTTCCTTCATGTGTATGGCTTCTTTCGAGCGCTGACGGTGAGTGTCCTCAGGGGAGTTTGGTGGCCTCGGCCGTTCCATAGGGTTCCGTATCGTTCCATTCGCTCTCGACCGTTCCCTTTCCTTTGCGAGAGGCTTTACGGTGTGTCTGTGGCTGCGGGACGGAATAACATCAGCGCTGAAAACTGATTAGATACGATTGAATTTAGTGCCCGCTCGCCAGGCTCCGACGGTGTCATTCAACGAGAACACATCCGGTGGTGGTTGGGATCTTGCGATCGAACCTCTCTGACCTACATACAATAGTGATGGGCAGACCTCAGCTCTGCTAAAATGGACCGCCATTTGGTACATTATTAGACTTTGCTGCCCGACAGCAAAGAATGGAGTGTGCTTTTATTCTTGGCTCACCGGAGTGTTTGTATTAAACAAAAATAAAAATGTTACACAGAGTCTATTTTTTCCACCCAGTTACGATTGTTTCCGGTTTAACGAATCACGAAAGGGGCCAACAGTTTGTCCTGCTCTCCGTTACATCAAGTGCTCTCGCCTTTAACTTGACCACGGGTAACGTAAGAGTGCACGTAACGATGTCGTTACTATCGCCGGCGTAAAGGTTTTGCCTTGTACCACACGGTGCAGTAATTTAAAACCCTCGAACCGGCTTGCCGCGAGCGTCTCTTTGGGTCGGCACGGTCGAGTGGTTCTAAATGATGCGGCTCGAATGCCCATGCGAGGCCGCGTTCCATTTCAGATGAAACGGGAAACGGGCCTGAGATTTGGATCGATGAGTCCGCAGGTCTGTGAAATCCCATTCCCCGTGCAAACTGATCCCGAACCACACCCCTTACCGTCCTCGCAGCCCAGGGGAGGTCCGTTCGAGTTTGCTTTGATGGAAATATGAACCATTAACCACACGGTCGATTCAACCGGGCGCGGGACTAAAGTTCAGAAGGAAAAATCCATCCTAAGAAAAGAACACATGAAGTAGGAACAAAAAAAAAACCCCAAACAAACATACACACTCTCAACGCTCATTCGATGTGGACGTGAAATTGAATTCGTCCAAGATCGGTTCCGCGGCATAGAGAGTCAAACGGACCGCACCGGAATAATCGCTACCGTTTCTGTGTGGCGGGGATTCAGCTAATCGGGAACAGGAAACACAATTTATGACAGAAGACCTACGAAGAATACTCAGCTCCCGGGGGGTCAGGACGGATGAAAGTTTTGTGTTGTTTGTAAAGCGTAAGTGTTTGCAGTTACAAAACAAGTTTGCTGAATAACTGCACGAGGAAAAATGTTTCAAACGAAAAATATAACTTTTTTCTTTATTTCTTTCAGGCGAAGCCTTAATACTGTTGTATAAGACATATTTTTATGCTTTGTGTTTGTTACGTCTGACAGAATGTATTTGCTGCAATCTATTTTAGGCTGCTTTTGTTTTGTTCATTTCATGGATCCATGGATATCCAGTTGAAGCAAAATTAGCTAATATTTTGACACTTCTTTTAAAATGCTCGTGAAAGGCCATCCAACCGTCACATAGCTACCTCCATGCTTCACCGTTCCGTTGGACGTAGCACTTTTGAAGCTCCTCATCTTAACTACACCACATACGGTAAAACCATTTCGTTTAAGCAATTAGATTTAGGACTAATGTATGGGGCAGCCCGGTAGTCTAATGGATGACGCGCCGGCTCCTGTAAAGGCCGGACGTAGTTCAATTCTCATCCGGACTGTCCCCCCGTAGCAAGGCCTGACTATCCGGCTACGTGGTAAAAATAAGTCTAGAAAGCCTGTATAAGGCCGGTATGACCTCGTAGGTCGTTTACGCCCAAGCAAGAGAAGAAGTATGTACAGTTTTCCAAACATTGAATAACAGCATCTGCATGCTCTTGAGCAAATTTAAGCCGTTTGGCTTTTTTAGCCTTACTGAGAAAAGATCGTTTCCGAGGAACTTTGATGTTAAGTTCTGGTTCTGTGATGCAGCGGCAAACCTTTTCGCCGGAAACACTTTGCGCATGATCCTGGTGTCCGTTATGATATTCATTTGAGTGTCCTGTCCCGGCCAAGACGTGCTTCCACAAATCCGATCATCCAATGCAGAGGAGAGATTTTTCCAACAGCTGTTTATATGAAGCTTTACTTGCTAACAACAGTCTCTAATGATTGCCCGTTCTGAATAACACGAAGTATTAACTCTCAGAAACGCAAAATGTTTTTAATGTTGCACAACTAAGTCGAAAAACCAATGCTAAATATATAATATAACTAAGATAACGTATGCCAATGTATGATATCAAACCCACCGTCTATCACCCTCTATCAAAACAAGTCAAAACATCCAAATTAATAGATCAAAACAATAAGATCGATGGATATTTTCAGTAAACATTTTTTTGTCACAGTGATTGGCTCTATGTGATGGTTCCATAAAGGAACTCCCAGAGACCTCTTATAAACAAGTCGTTAGGACTCCGTCGAATTTGTTTTATTTCGTCACCAAATAGTTGGCAAATCGTGAGGTTTATGAGACGCAGATAACAGATACCAAACGCAGTTGCTTCAGTATCGGTACTGTACCAACTCCAGTGAGCAGATAATACACGAGGATTTCACAAAGGTCCGCAACATGCTCAAAACCATGTTTCAGAAATGTGACAAATAGGAACAAAAAATAAGAACTAGGATTTGAGCTAAGTCCAGCATAGCAGCAGGAATAGAAACTAGACCCGCGACTGAGTAAAGTGAGAATTGTTACTGGAATCGATAGTGACCGGACCGAAAGAATCCTCCGTAGAACTTGAACTCCCTGAATTTTTGTTCACTTTGCTCATTTATTCTGCCCTGCAAAGTTAGAATGTTATCTAGCCCAGAAGAAGTTATTGCCTCATTTTATTAAGTTATTGCTGTGCATTTTTTAATATGAAATGCGTAAATTAAAATCGATTGTTTTTCACTTTTACGGCCAAAAGTAATAGAAGAAAGCATAAACATCAAAGCCTCTAGCAGGGTGTGGTAAATCGATTTCAAAACCATCTTTTCACTATAGAATACTATTTATATCGTAAAAGCATGTTCTCCGGGACTTTTGCTTAACGACCTTGACAAAACTAGAGTCAGCGGTCTGCGCATCAGGTAGTGTGGTATACGATCGAATGAAGATCTTGTCCAACAGAAGATACACATCGTTGCTGCTGCTGCTGCTTCATTACTCAATCAGCCAAAACATAAAAGCATCCCTGCAGGGACCCGTACGCTACCAAGGAACAACTTTATAAGCCCTCATCAACTTGGCGAAAGCACAATTGGTCCAACAACCAACCAGTCCTTGAGGGTTAAGGGAGCAATTTCCCCGGGACAATGCTATTGTTTGTTAGTTTTTACGCTTTTGCCGACCGACAAAAGCGACGAACATTCATAAATCAATTTATGGTTAGATGAGACGGCACCTCGAAGCACACACCTATACACATACCGAACGCCCTGCACTCCGTATCCATTCGTTCACTTCCTATCGAAGACCGAAACTGGGCAGAGTATGCCGTCCCTAACTCCCCCTTAGGCACAGCAATTGTCACTTTTTCTAACTGTTTCGTGTCCCTTTCAGTTTTGCACCGAAACCTCCCAGCCCGTTCGGCCTCTCCCTGACACTGCGGAGTCAGGGAAATGGGCGGGGTTTTTTTCTTTTATTTATCCATCACTGTTCCCATTCCATCGGTTATGCTGGGTTGCTCGCCGCGCCATTTATTTTTATTGTTGTCGCAAATAATAATAGTAGCACGAGAGACAGAGCAACACACCATCGTACACAATCGAAACAACTGCGCTGCTGCCAAACCACCATCAACGGTCGTTATGCTAGCGCGTCTCACAAGTTCATGTCTGAGAGTGGAGGAGGAAAGGGGGGGGGGGGTGAGGGGGCGCGGAAGAACGGTTCCTAACAAGGTTTGGTTTCATTTCGAACCGCACACAATTCTTTCGCACTCGCTCGGAAGTCTTCCAGCAGTATTGCCGCGACGGTAAAAAGACTAGTGGTGGAGATCTTTTTGGCGTGTCACGATGAGGAATAATGGTACAATAATAGCTCTTTACGCTTCTAGTAAAGCTCCGTGACGAATTCCACCGTTCTACTCGGCACGACGACGACGACGACGACGGTACTAAGGCCCTGGTTCTTTTTATCGCGTCCTATCGCATTTTGCAAACCGACAACCATTTGGGCCATTGTATTGTATGGCAGTACGGGCGTGCTTCCGCAGTTTGTTGCTCATTCCAATCCACTGGAAAGGAAGGGAACGCAAAAGAGAATGATGATGCATCAGGAGCTCACATCCATGACGGTTTGGGGCCATGATTTCAAACCCGATTGGCGAGAGGGATAGGATGCTGATGTGACGCAACGCTGGCAAAGTTAAGCGCGAGACGACGTAACGAACGAATCCTGGCCGTATAGCGTTCGCGGAGGGCTTTTGCAAATACAGGTGCAGCAGCTGCAGCTTGTATACTCGATTTGGCTACAGTGTCTCGTCCAAAACATTTGCTACAAACTAATCATTTCGTTTTGCTACATTGCACTTCATTTTCTAGCAGTTGGTGGCTGAGTGTGGTGTAGTTTGGGAGCGCAAAGTGTTATACCCAACAATGCGCCCCGATTGTTCCAATTTGTGTGTCGAATGCCCAGTCAGCCGTTTGAAATTCGGTCGATTGAAGCAATCATCTGCACCCGGCGGCACGAAAAGAATCTCCAGGCAAAAGCCGTGTAAACTAACGTATATAAAAAAAACACTGCTCTCCCGGTCCAGAAAACGTGAAACTTTGTGCTAAACGTGCAGAGGGTGGATATATGGATTCGTTCGGTACTTATGGGGCTCGTCGTTGTGCTTGTGCAATCTCTCGGCAGCTTGAGCGTAACAATAAACACATTTTCTCTTTCCGTGACTTTGTCGGTAGGTTCTTCCTCCTACCCTCGGTTTTTGGTAGAAAATTAGTTTGAAAGACTTTTTTTTTTTTGGTGTTCTTCGTTCATTCGTCCGTTCTGCCTGTTCAGCGCGATAATGGGAAGACGCAAATCGGTTGGAAGCAATTGTAACCGAGGTCCCTATGACCGCTATGCTTATCTGTACAGATTTCGAAGTGAAATAAGGATAAAGCAAACATTAGTGCTACCGAAGCGGTACACTCAACTCAGGTCCTCAGATGTCGGTGTGTGTGTGTGTAGCATTGCACGGGGGCTCCCTCTAGACCAACCATGTTCCCGACACGGCTCGTAACATCGGTGAAAATTGTGTTAAGACCATTTTTTCCACGCTTCCATTTTACGGCTTTCGATGGAATAGCGTGAAAAGTCAGACACATTGTAATGATTTCGGTCTTCGTGGGGGATGGTTTTTTTTTTATTTGTTGTTGTGAGATGAAAAGTCGACCTAACTTTTTTCCCTTCGTCTTGCGATAACAGGGACGTGATCGACGCACACGAACATTCACGCTGAAAGTTTGCTCTATGGGATGGTTTCCATTAGAACGGGTAATGAGGTTAGACGCAGCAACCAAACACTCAGTGTAGATGAGAAACTTTATCTGCTGCCGAGTGAAATGATGAAATGCCACAAACTGAGCTATCCGGCTGCTGTGGAACCCAAAAATGGTAGGCTCATACACATAAATTGAGAAATTCACACCAATTTATTCGTCCAATCAGCAGCAGCTAATTCGGTTATTGTTTTGGCATAAAGGACAACGTGTCTTTGTGCTGTACTCTATCTTATGAAACATAGAAAATATTGCAGAAGTACAGTTTGTTCTTATACTAAAAAACTCAGTTTGTTTTTAATTGTGACCAAATTTGGTGAATCAGACTATATAAGAAAATATGTTTCCAAATATGTCGCCAATTCCATGCTTTTACACTTTTTTAAGCCATTTTTTGCTCATATGAATGAATCGCTGACTGTACAAGTTTTGTTAAGAAAACTTTTTTGCTGAACCTGATGGTATTAGCTTTTAAAATGTTTTATTAACACGGACAATGCATATGCGGTTCAATGAAACCTTTACAAAGACTTGGATGGATACGATTACTTCAATATTTTTATATTATTAATTTTTTGATTGACGGTATAAAATTCCTGTCCAGAAAGCAGCTAATGTTATTTTAATACAAACATTTTGCGAAAACAATTATACACAAATTGACCGGTGCGCCTATCTCGTGTACCATATAGTGGAGGTTGTGTTGTAAATCTAAGTTATACAATGAAACAAATACTGAACAATTCTACTGGACATATTGTTAATTTTGTTTTTGTAATTAGTAAATACGCGTATTGCTTCAATAATTTTAACTAGCTAAAAAATAATTTAAGTGAGCAGTTTTGTTTTACATTTTCAATGGGTCCAGTTTGGTTGTTTGTTAAAATATCTTGATAAGCATTAATTAGTATCCAATTAAAAACAATGCTGAAAAACCAACGAACGGAATAAAACTTTAATGTTAACAAAGGACCAGAAATGAGACAAAACACCGTGTCGTTTGTACATCTATTAGAAATCGCCCAATAACGTCATCTACAGAATGAGCTAAATTCTAGAATCTGATCACTGTACCCTGTTCTTGAAATAATACTGATTTTTCATAGAATGACGTACCATATTGCAAAGATGGGACTGACATCGTCTTGCAAAAGACTACCACCGGCAAAAAAGTGTAGCTAGAAACGGGTCGCACTAACTGTGTACGAAGTGGTCCAACGAAATCGAGCCGGCATGTCATACAAACACAGTACACATGCCCCAGAGGTAAATGCATTCATTCCTCGCACAAAATACCGTACATTCACCCTGACAGTGGCAGCCAGTGGTGGCCCACCCTCGCCTCACTATCGTCTCGTCTGCCCCGCGCCATGTTGGCGTGGAATTGTTTTCGAAAATGTGTTTTCCATAGTTTTCCAGCACCTTGCCGGGTCGTTCGTTGTACACACGGTCCCGGAACATGGTGCAGCTGGTGATTTTTCAACATTTTCCCACGCGCACCAACGCGTTTCACACCTCACCTGCTCACTCTTGCACCGGCCGAGGATAAAAGGATATCGGCACTCGGTCGTGCTGGTAGAAATGGGAAACGAGAAACAGGATGGACCAAAAACTCCAACACGAGCCAGACTCGAGAGCATGGGGGAAGAACACAAAGCACCACAGTTCAAACACATGATCGGGATATCGAGAAAGAAGAAAAATTGCAAGCAGGAAAGGCGAAAACAAAACAACAAAAAAACACATATAATAGAGCAACGCAAGAAGGAACAAAATAAATACTCGCACATGCCGGCGTTTGGTGAAACCGAACAACGAACCGGGCCATGCTTGGTGAATGACAGAAAAACAACACGAGCAAATTTTGGCCCGAAAACGGTCTGGACCTGTCCCTTCCTGGCTCGTGTTGCGCGAATCGTCCCAAAAAGGGATCGTTTTCTCTCGCTCACAAGGCCATGCACCGTGTACTTCGAAGGGTTTTTCACGTGTTTTCCCCTTCCTTTCTACGTGTTGTTTGATCGGGAAGAATGAATGAACCCTGTCCGACAGAAGGGATCGAGAAGGATGTGTGCCAATGTGGTAGGGACAAGAAAAAGTCGATAGAAAGGTTCCGTAGCAAATTTGGGTTTAAGAAGCGGTGCGGTAGGATGAGCACATAAATCACGGGCTAATCGGTTGAATGGATCATTTTAGGCAGTTTTTCAGCATCCCGTGCTGCTAAAACGGACGCTTTTGGACTAGCTGCATAATCAGATTCTGCTCTTACTGCTTTGTTGTGCAGGATGGTTTCGGAATCGGCTACGGTAAGAAACGTGATGGTATGGTAAGATTTATAGAGAATATCGATGAAATATGAGAAGCAAGTTTATTGTGCGAGTAAGAGGAAAGTGGACAGCCAGCGGGAAGTGGATCGAATGTAGAAACGGTGAAAAAAAAACAAAGATTAGACAAGCATGGTCTGAAGATAGCAAATTACATGGTTTGCATTAAATGCCTTAAAAACAGTAAGTGAAGTGTTTTTTTTTGTTCTGGGCCATCCAACAGCTGCTCCCAGCTTACTTTGATATTGCCTCAAGAAAGAATTTAAACATGTTGATAAAGCTTAAAACCACTTAGAAAATACCTCAACTCAGTTGATCGAGATACTACAATGGTTATTTTAAACGAATGTTAAAAATAAATCCAAAAGGCAAAGAATTCTTGTAAATCATTTGTTTTAAGCAAAAGTTAAAGCAAAACCACTTTAAAAAAGTTATACAGCGGATTCGCTCTGGAGGCAAAATATATTAGGGCCAAAAACCGAAATGATTTTGGACTCAAAGATTTGTGAAAGAATATACCTGTATAAACATACATAGAAGCACCGGAAAATTGGCCATAACCAGAAAATTGGCAAGAAAATGTGTAAAGTTCAAACAGAAGCATCAACAAAAAAGTCTGAAATAACAATCAGCAATAGTTAAAAAGATACTGGAGTTTCAAGATTCTCTTTCTTGAATGATTTTAGTTTAGCTTTTTTTGTTATAATATTATGTTTCCTTTACAAATGTAAAAACTGAACATAATTCTATTATCAGGGCAGCCGGTAATCTATTTGTTAAATGTCTCAAAGCAAGGACTGACTTTCCGGTTTTGTGGTACTTATAAATAGCAGGTCGGTGCGCCAAATTTGTTGTTTTAAGGATAGTAATAATACGTTTCAAATAATAAATTTTGATTGCTTGCCACTTAAAAATCTCTTCAACTTGAATACAATTTAAACACAACATTTTCTGAGCCCTTCACTAGTATGTCTGGTGTACCACAAGGCACCATCCTCGGATAAATGCTGTTTATCATATTCATTAACGACATTGTCCATGTACTTCTAGACATGGACTGATTGTCGCTGATTTATACTCCTAATAACAGACTAAGACTTCAAAACTTTTTGTCGAGCTTAATATCATAACATACTTTAAATAGCATTAATTTAATATAAAAAATGTTTCCCGATTTCGTTTTTCCATTGTTCTGAAAAACCCAATATCATTCGAATACAAACAATCTGGTATTCCAGTCGTGCGAACCAACACTGTCCAAGATTTAGCTGTACAGCTGGATAGAAACGTCGAGGAACAGTTTAAGCTATTTAAGCGTTTCGTTAATTGTGTTTTATCTTATGTGTCGGTAACGCTTTTAAGAAGCACAGCATCAAATTATTCTGATTGATATTGTATTTCTAGAAAGTGTATTATGGACAGCAACGCAGCAGTACAAAAAGGCTAGAATCGATCAACACGCTCGATAACTTTGTTAAGTATAAATAAATTAGTAAACGAATTAAACACAAGACACATTTAAATCAATTGACACGATTTTTTGGTTCCATGACGCTCCGATGCAAAATGCTGCACAATGAATAAAACACGTTGACATGCCTTGGTACGTTTCCGGATAGAAAGGGCTACAATTGACAGCTGCCAGTGGCAGTGACTTTAGCAATACAGGCGCAATCATTCATCCTTTGGTGATTAGACTTTCATCCTTGCCTTCGTGTACGAGTAGTTATTGTTTCTTACATTTGCACGGAACCGACAACTGTACAATAAAAGAAAACTGCTCCTTCCATTTGTTTGTCGACCAGCACAATAGGAAACGATTTTTTTTGCTTTCTATCACAAGCTTTATTTCATCAAACAAGCAAAGATGAGCGAATCCGATAAACCCCATTTAAGTGTCCTCGGAACAACGGACACAACGGAAAACCTTCATTTCGTCCTTCCTTGTGCGGGGTGGCCTAGGAGGGAGCTGATGACGATGGCAACGATTCAACATAAAATACCCCCCCAAATAGTCAAAATGACAATGGTGTGACCGATCTGTCGTCGGATGCAGTCTTATGCGACATGCCTGATCATCGCGCTCGTAGTTTAACACCAGAGAATGCAAGGAAAGTAACAGAATGGGAAACAAAATCAACCCTAGAACGACTCGGAACTCGGTTCAGCGGCAATCGGTTTTGCGTTGGCAAGCAAGCTCCCATTGAGCGGGACCATTATGTTGCATGAAATTGAAGCAAATCGTAATTACTGTCCCATTATATAATTTATTCAATGGCAATGACACGACGAAAATCGGTCATTCTATGGCAACTCGCTCACAGTACAATTGTGCTCTTGAGCTTCGTGCACACATTGGCAGTTCTTGCGCACACTGTGAACAGTCGACACAGGCAGAGAGCAGAGGTAAGCACGAAGTATAAGAGGCTCGAGGTTCAGGAAGTGTACGGACACAAGGGTCGTTATTTTTGAATGTTTTTTTTTATTGCTCGTGCTTCAACGCTACTGTCCCGTCGTCTGGTTTGCGGATCAATGCATTCATCCAGTAACGATGTTGCCTCACTGCCAGCAGGCTAACCAATTTACAGCATATTTCGAGAGCGTAGCAAATGGTTTGCTTTTGTTCGAAGCGTAGCCTAGAGATCGATTCGCTGCACAGCCGATTCTAATCGTTATTGTGCTAGTGGAGGGGTACACAGTTGAACAGGCTAATGCCAAATATAGCCAGATGATTGTGTACATGTGTTTATTAAGTTCAACTTTTTTACGGACCGGGCTGAAAACATGTTCGATCACACAATTTGCTCATGCTGTGTGTTTTATAGAAAAAGTAACAATATGCATAAAATTTCACCGGTGAGTGCTTTAATATATAGAATACTATTGAGAAAAAAGGATGACGCTTTACACAAACATCGAACGTTTCGAAAACATCATTCCCCTTAAACACGTATGTTAACCTGGATAAACAAGACACAATTTTTTCTTTCAATATTTTACACATGTGAAGCTCCAACAGTTGAAGCGGTGGTGCAGAGATTTTAGCACAGAGCATTTCTAAAATGGATGCGGTTCGCGCAACACGAGAAAACTTCCCAAGTGTGGGAAACTGATGCAGGAAGCCTTACCCACCCAACGTGGAGTCCTTTCTATCCTTCTGCTTTGAAAATCATAAACTATTTTCATTACCGAGAAGGCAATCATAAAACAAATTTGATAACAATAACACGGGCTGTAGCAAACACAGTCCTGCCAGCCGTTTCGGTTCAGATGCTGATTGTGGAAAAGAAAAAAGCAGTAAAAATGCTACGAAAGTATAAATCATACAGAGTTTTTGGGGAATAACTTTAAAAGCGGGGGCAGGAGACTGGAAACTGAATAAACAAGACTTTTGTGCACAAAGTTGTGTTGGTTGATATATGGTACATATTTCAAATTTGATTATTATGTGTTCTTCATTTGTTAAATCTGAAATTGTTTACATTTAAAAATCAATTAAAAATATTCAAAAACGGTATCAGGGCAATCTCATCCTCTGAAAAGTACCTATATCGTTTCCTTTATATTTAAAGTCCTCTATTTCCTTTATATATAAAGTATTGTATTTCCTTTATATTTAAAGTCTTCTATTTCCTTTGTATTTAAAATAAAGCTAGAATACCAATATTATCTTCATTAATCATGCAAACTGCAGCAAGGAAAACAATTATATCGCTCTCTCTCTCTCTCTCTCCCTTAAGAATGCTTGATTGCAATTATTATGCCAAACGGTAGGTCCACTGCAGGATGCATTGGAAATAAAGGCACACACAGGGTGCTCCCAGTCTCCAATCCTGTACTTCATGGCCAACACCACCTTCAGCTGAACATAATCATCGATTGCTCAGGGACAATGAGCATTGAGAAAATTGAAGAAAAATCGAATGCCTTCCAGAAAACCGATTGGCACCGGATAATATAGCCGCCCACCACCGTCGTAGTCTTTTTCATTTCTCATCGAAACGATTATCTAGTGCAAAAAAAAAAAACGGAATTCTACGAGAACAAAAACCTTCAGTATAGAAAACAAAAGCTTCAATGGAACAACCATTTCCAACTCGAAGAATTGGCCCGCATGTCTCCGAGTTCCGAAAACTTGTCGGGAAATTCCCGGTCCCAGACTCTAGCAGCTCGAGCTGAAATTTTTTTCTGTCGACTCATGTCGGTATCAAGTGCAACTTGGAACTTCCAAAGGCATCCAAAGATGAGGGTGAAGGAAAAGAGGAAGGTACGGCGTGGTGTCCTTTTGAATCTTTGTCCTTTGTTTGTCGCGCGGGTGCCTTCTGTGAGGCACTTCTTTTGTCTCGGTAAACCAACGAAACGTCAGGGGCGTAGCTGGGCTCTGAAGAAACAATGCAGGAGGGCAGCAGCAGCTATGCGTCCTGTTCCCTTTTCCTCAAGCCCAGTACTTCAGGCAGCTCTTCTTCTGCTTCACAGAATGAGCCCGGATGAGCTGACTGTATGAGGATCGACGGGACGATAGGAGGGATGGACGTAAGATAGGACAGAAGACAAAAATACAAAACGAAGGAATCTCCTAATTTATCTACCATACAAATCTTTTACATTGCGCTGAGCCTTCAAAAATTTAAACCTTCGTCTCTGGTGAGTCAACACCGACACACACACACACACACACAAACACTGTTCGCATTTCAGTTTAATCGATATGCTGTAATGAGGGTAACACGTTGGATTCCTTGCCGTTTTCTCTGGGCTGTTCGGGCATTCCCAATGAATAGAGCCACGGGCGGGTTCTTTACGGCTTAAATTTTTATCGTTTCCTGCTGTGGATGGATAGCTCGAGTACGTGTACGAGCTTGTGCTTGTTATGCCCTATTTAATTAGCATTTCCATATGTTTTTTTTCTTCTAAACTTTACCCCACACTCTGGCATGCACCTTGTCCTTTCCCATGCACTCTTAAGCCTTTTTCAGTATTATTGTGGTGCTGCTCTTAATGTTAATCCACGCTCTCGGTCATGCTCGGTTTGCCAAATTTTTCACAGTTTCAGCACAAACGACTATGTCTGTATCGAACGCTTCTCCATTTTTGTTCTTGCACTAGCTTTCTCGCTTCCGTTTTGATCAGCGTTAAATTCACCCATTTCGTTTCCCCTAGTAACGAAGAATACCCCCTTTGTACGCTGCTGGCCGTACACGAATAGGATTTTGATTTTTTCCGTTCGTTACGCCATAGTTTGTACGGTTAAGCAGTAAGATGCTTTCCTGCTGGAAAATCATTCAGGCGATATTAGCAGCAATAATGAACTAAAGCACATCTCCCTCAATCCTCCTGCTATCGATAATCTACCGTGCAAAGCGTTCCAGCCCAATGCGATGCTGTGCTGTGCTGCACGCCAGCCAGCGATCGAATCCCTCAGGACGCTGGGCGAGCGATGAGGTAGCGGAGGAAGCGGCTGACTGGCTGATGATGATGCATATTGATGGGCGTCAGCTGTTGTTGCTGGGGCATGGATAATGATCGCCTCCGCCTTGTCGTCGCTCCGTTAGACTTTTTTTTTCTGTCGCATCTACGTTGTCGTGTGATCGTGCTGCTGTCGTAACTCATAAATTAATCCTTTTCCATTCGTCCTCCTTTTTCCCACCGCCTTCGGGGGAAACACGAATGCCGTGTTTGTCAAACACGATGCTCGTCCCGCACTACACTACAACCACACCCTGCTCCGGTAGGAAGGGAGAATGTGCTGGTGGTTCGCGCTCTAATCATCACCACGATAAATAAATGTGCAGAATGAGCAAACGGTTTCCGAACGAGAACGGAAAACGGTTTCATGTTACAAGCGCTGTTTGGAATTCTGGTACAAACAGCCACCTCTACCCCTCCTTCACCATAGCCGCCGGGAAGTGATAGGAAGGAAAATCAGTCGATACGGACACCCACTTGACGATGGCCAAATGGCTCGAATGGGAAGAGAAATGGCACAAAAACAGGGCGTGCGTGTGTTCTGCACTGTTTGAAATACAATATTCATAACGACAGTTTGTTGAAAGTTTCTTTTCATTTGCAAGATAACGTAACGGGTATTCATATTTGGTTGTCCCCTCTCTGCACGGCGTCTAGGAAACATTTTCTGTGCTGGTACCGAGCTTGGCATCCCATTACTGACAGCTTCAGAAGGCTGTCTGCATCTATTAACATTTCATATTCACGAGTCGCACTTTAAATTGTTGAAGACTTTACATTTTCGTAACGACGTAGCAAACGATTTTAAAAAGATCCGAAGAGCTTTGCTCGATAAATGTTTGCCCAATGTATTCGTGTTATATTAACTAATTTGGCTCTTTCGTCCGCAAGATTGCCGAAATTTACACTACGTAAAGGGTACAGTGGACTGTTTTGAATTCCATCTACATAAACCTTTCTGCTCGTAGTAAGTATTGGTAAACATGTCTAGCAATCACGTCTAGCATGTATGAAATAAAGCCCACATGACCGCCGTAGGTCGGTATGCCAAGAATAAAACGAACAATACCCAATAGATATAAGATACTATAATTTATTAGTGTTATTGTTCCTCAGAACGACTGGCCTAGTCGGCTAAGTTGATTGTCAGATTATTTATGACATTTCGAGAAAAATCTACAAAGCCATTAAATATTAGGTTGTTGCTACAGAAAATTAAATCAATCATTCACTATAATACAAAAAAAAACTAAATCTATTTCTAAAATTACCTAACCAACAGTCATGGCGCAAGATTTTGTGAACAGATGTGTGCGCATTTATGCGTCGTCCTTCGCAGCTCACCGAAAAATTCATTGATTGAGGGTAAATACATCTTTTAACAACTTTTACGTTACCGACTTCACCGGCTGAGTGATCGCCACAATCGTCAAATTCAATTAGCGTAGTCCCGTACCGTGCTTCCACTCTACAATCCCTCTAGAAATCCTAGCACCGATGCAACTCGAAAACGCTCCATACTTCAGATCAATACTGAACGATTGACATTCAGGATAGGAAGGGGAACGCTGAATAAATACACCATTCGCGATTCAACGCGCTTTTAAGTGCCCTTAGCCACTTACGCCATTCAACCAGCTCCCGAAACCGGCTTCGCACCACAACGGATGGGTGTAAATAAATAGATTGTTAGATGGAAACTCGGAACGGTTCAGAACAGTCCGAAATTCTGAGCGGAGGTACGGGAATGTTGGAACATGGTCTTCCGGTTTAGTTTTTTCAGCTTGAATGCAATTCAGGGTTGAAAATCCACCCGTGCACTGTAACTGCTAAAATTTCAAACGGGTTAGAATTAATAAATAAATTCCCTAAATCCCTCGAAGCTCTTGTGTTCGTGAGAGCTTGTTAGACGCAACGTTCGCAATGGTGTGTGACATGAGAAATGAGGCCCCCTATCTGACCCGCTGTGCCACATGTTACGTGTGCTAAACTCGTGGCCTGGGTGGAAAGGCACACAAGTACAATTTGGTTTCGGCTAAGGAATGTTAATTTTGTCTCGTAACAAATCGGTTCCAACAGATTGGGCTTGATGGTTGTCTGGTTTGATGAGATTCTTCTTAAAAGTGATTGAAAATGTTGCTCTCATCCTATGGTTCGGTTAACTCATTATAATAGAAAATCTCTACAGTAAGCGTATTTTGCTTTTGACAACGGAATGGGTTAACATAATCTACACGGTTCCGATGGGGAAGGAAAACACAGCACTGGATAATATTTCCCGAGCCCAGACTCTTACCATAAAAGAAACCAAAATGAGCATACATTATTTTCGCATTATTCCCACTACAACCGAACGCAGTTTTCCCATTATTCTCATACTCGTTCTGCTAGCCCTTTCCCACTCACTTTCTAGAATTTCCAACCAAAGGCTTGATTATCCGTGAGTGCGTGTAAAATGTTTGTACTGAGAATAATTTATCTTGCCGTTGCAAAATTATATTCACCGTGACAAATTGTGCTGTGCTGGCAAATGGGGCGGCGGACGGAGAGGAAGTCGGTAAAGTTGGCAAACATTCTAATCGCTCCGACCGCTTTGGATGGAATTTATTTATGCAACGTCTTCAGCGTACACCCGCCGGCAGGGTGAAGCTATACGTGCGCAAGGCAAACGTGAAGCAGTTTCGAAACATTTATCCCAATAATCCCAATAATGGCATCGAACTGTCTATGGCATTCTGAGAAGAAGCCTGGCACGCCCTTAGTTTATGCAAACTGGGTTTTATAACACGAGTATGAGGAATTTATTAAATTGTTTTATAACAGGAACGTGTTTGTTGCTTTTTCGAGTATTTATTTATCATAATTGCAAATAAAAGGAGGATGGAAATGGAAATAGAAATAGATTTTTAGAAGAAGAAAAAAACAATTACCAGCGGTTGACTCTTTATTTTTACAACAACCATTGTTGATCTAAACATGGCAATTGCCTGACCATTACTACTGGAATTTCGATGACATACTGGCAATAGTTGTGCATTATAGAAAACAAAAATCAACGAACGAAATACAGTAAAAAGGAATAATCAAAATAATTCGTTACCATTGACTGATGAATTTTCCACAATGAACAACTTTGGAAAGATAGCAGTGGATGGTAAATTAAGTATGCACTCGGATTTTTATCTATTACATTATTACATCTATTATTAAATTGGGTAAAGTGAACTTTGTGAAGTTTACGGTGGGCTAAACGAAACACAACATACTGGTATAGTATATTACAAATGCAAAAAAGGAAAAATGGCATACATTTGTTCTAAATTATACCAAAAGTTGTGTTTGCTCAAAGCAATAAAAAAAATTCACTTTATTATAAAGACTGGTTTACACAACCAACTTATTATGTGTATCGTTTTAATAACAAATTTCCTCTTGAATGAAACAATTTCATAATGCACCCGAACCATAGCAGCCGGAACTCAATCTGTTAAAGATTGGCCCAGATTTTTTAAATCTCTTTGGCAATTAGCATACTTTTCGCTTACATCATCTCATACGGAGTAACAAGCACAACCTTTTGCTTGCTGTTCATTAAATGTAAAGATTTATAGTAACGCGCAATTGTATAAATGTGTACCTAAATCAACAATATTAAATACGGTTACGTTCCCGCCAGGCGCCCGGCCTTCTTTACCGGCTTTCTCACATACATACAGTAGTGATTCATGTGCCCTTACATACATGCACAAATTCGCATTGTGGCATGCTAATAAAAGAACGCTTCCATTACGCAGAAAGGCCGGAAGAAACTGTCCTTATAATTTACGATGTTCTTCATTTCCATCCGAGAAGAAGCTGTTCGGCAATAGCATAGTAGGACGGCATGATGGTAACTTTTTAAGAAACTAGAGCCACAGAGGAAAGCAGGAAGACCAGCGTCTGCCGGTCGGCAAAACTTTACTTAAAAACGTAACAAACGCCGTTCAGGTCTGAATTATAAAAGGTCTGGCTGCTATGGCTATGGGCGGTTGGTTTTTACAGCATTACCAGCAAAAATATAAATTTGCGCACAAGCATCCGTTAGTAGCAGCATAATGGTTTCAAAATGTAATAAATGTGAATAAATCTCCATCCTGAATCTGCAACGAAACTGCTGCTTAAAATGCAGAAATAATGAAATAAAAGTTTGGTTGATAGCATTTGTTGTGTGCATCCGTTTCTGATCGGAACAGTGACGTTGTGCCTATGACAAAAACAACCCTTACCTCAATGTCAACCATGTATGTGGAGATTCTAAAATAGCAATTGATGTGAACGTTGTGTAAAGGCTCTTTATGGTGAGAATGTTTGCAAGAAAAAAGAAGAAAAAGAAGAAGCATAAATCGATCGACTGCCGCAAAAAGGGATCCCAAAACCCAAGCGAAAGATCGGCAAATGCCGCTGTGTAGAGTGTTAACCCCTTTTACAATAACAGACGAAAGAGCAAGGATCCCAATTCTGGTCTTATCGTTTCAAGTGGCGGTCGGACGAGACGGTTTTGCCGGGCCAAATGGGGTGGCATTTTATGGCTCAATAAATTCACCACGATGCATATCGCGCGTGTCTACGCGTTGGTTTGTGTGTCTCGACAGTATCACCGGATCGGAGACATCGGTAGGTACAGGGAAAGGGCAGAGAACCCCATTTATTTCTGCATGCCTGTATCTAAAACCCTTGTGCGATGTAATTTTGAATGAAAATCATGCACCATTCATCACGAAATCCGATAGTAATGTTGTTGGTTTGATGATCTTCTGCAGAAGTGATAATAAAAAGAAAGCCGAGGGAACCGAACAGACAGTGTGGAACAATAGCCTGTTCCTACTTGCTGGAAAAGGGAGATTATGCAGCAGATTATAAATGAAATGTCGGTAGCAGATGTTTGCCTCCTTTATGGAAACAGGACAGAGAGGCGTACTAGTTTCGAAAGGGGGTTTTCACGGTGGAAAGTTCATTTTGAAATAGTCCAGCTACGGTTGAAAGAAAGCTAATTATATGCCATTGTTTTCTTACTTTACTGTACACGGAACGCACACAGCATTTTCCTGCAAGGTCCTTTTTGTGAAGGCCCCTGCGAAAAGTGTAGTACGTAATAGGAGCTGTCTGATTCTGAGTGAAGCACTAAAATATTGCAAATATATGATAATGTTCGTTTTGAATATTGTTTGGTCCAAAAAAACGTTCCAATGTTGTTTGGTGTCTATTTTTGATAACATTTTTGGAATCCACCGTTTTATAGCCCAATACGGACTAGGCGAGTGTCGACCCTTTCGGAATTATGTCGACAGTAACACCAAATCGTACACCACCGTACGAGTTCACATATAAGAGCTCGTTTTAGGGCCAGAACAGAGCTAAAATACCATACGTGTTTTTTGTATGTTTTAAATGACAATTCACCATACGACGACAGCTGCATTGAGTGTGCTGAATTCAAAAACACACACAAACGTTCGCGATTCTGCTATGACGCACAGAACCGCACCAGGCCATCTAATTACATGCGAGGCAGTAATTTGGCAATGATCTTATGTAAATTTTTGCCTTTTGTTTTGATACCCCTTCCAGCTCTTCTGTATATATTTTTTTTATTCAAACCCACTCCAACCGAATGGAAAAGAGACTGGTTTGTTTTGTTGCTTCTTTTCGCTTCCATGAAGTGCTACTAAAACGTGCTACTGTCGATACCCGGGGAATGGGAGAGGACATCGCGGAGATATATAAATTTCAACATTCCAAACAACTGGATACGAATCATTCATTTCCATCTAATAAATAATGAATTCAAAGTGTATATCCGGTGCAGTGTTGCGATTGACGATTGGCAGTGTTGGCCGCTCCTTTTCCTGCGGCAATTTCAGTCACACAGTACTGGCGGCATTTTGATCCCTTTGAATAATCATCAGGCCGGCCGTTCGGTCGGTTTAGAACATTTTAATTTTATTCGGAAATTGTAAATGTATTTTCTCCTATTGTTTTGGATAAAAAAAATATTTAAATCAATTGTCGAAACACGGCCAGTATGTTGTATTATAATGTGTTAGTCTGTTTTCATTGCGAGACACAGACATTGCGACAGAGTTTTAAAAAAACAGGAGCGATTTTTGACAATGTTCTTAACATAACTGGCTTTTAAAGAAGAAGAAAAAAAAACAAACGCAACCAGTAATGCGATTTACATACAAAACAATTAATTTCAATTAGTTATGTTTAAGTTTAATTTTAAACGAAAAACTGTATAAAACGTAGTAAGCATAGCCAATAAAAATCTTTGTTTTGTACATTTGGCCAGATGGCCGAGACCAATAAAGCGTCAACAAAAAAAAAAACCATCCCCATTTTGTGCGCGATAATTGATTGATCGAATGCACGACGAAGCGCGACCAAACCGTTAACATCCATGACAGTTACGAACGAATCAAATGGACTCTACATTGGACGATAAAAAAATGTTAAAAAAGCAGCAAATAAATATATTACAGGATATTGCTTTGCGCTTCGGTACGAAATGATAAATGCATCGAGTGCATTGATGGGCAGATTTATTTATGGTTGTTTACTTTCCACCACCCGGTCGAACGCAGGTGGTTTCCCCCGTAAGATTCTTTCTCGCTTTACTCAGTCCCTGCCATGTGTGACCCTTCTCTGCCCAATAGCACCCCTGCAAGTGAGGAAATGCCACACGGGATAGCGGATACAACCCGCAACTAGGTCAATGTGAAAAGCCATTTTTGCCCGTTTTCTAATGGAAAGAATCAACCCTCAATGCATCCATCCATTGCATGCGGGCAATGAAACACATTTTTGATATGCACCACACAACCGCACACAACACAGTGTGTGAGCGTGCGAGCTGGACCGCTTGGTTGGTTGAGCGGTCGGTTTTCGGAAAGCAGGGAATTAAATTGCCATTGACACGTTCGGCGGTTGTGAATAAATTACTGGCACATGTCAAGTTGCTGTTCGCATTTCCTTCTCCTCGTGGGATCCTCTAATGGACCATTCAGTTTTTGTAACCACCGGGGACAATACGAAACCATGTGCATTAAGTTTGGGGTTTCACCGTATCCCTCTCTGTGGTGGTGCGTGTGTTTTGTACGATGTGGTTCAATGTCCCTTGGTAAGTTCCCGGGGGCGGCCTCTTTGCATTGATGGCTTTTGAAAATGTAACATGTAAAATCGGTGGGGAAGTATGGAAAGTGTTGAAAGTGAGGAAGGTGTGCTCAAATTATTTTAGTTTTCCTTTTTTTCCTTTTTTTTTGATTTTTGGTGCTAAATTTTTCTCGAAAAATTGCCTTTTCGGCTGCAACCGAAATAAGTTGACAGATGTAGCTAAATTTGATGCATTTGGTGGTGATTTACGCAAGTAGAGTACGGCTGGGCTTTGTGTGAATATATTGAATTACTTTTTCACATTTTAAGTTTTCCTTTTTGTATTGCCGACATTGTTTCGCATAAAAAAAATGAACAAAACGATTTCTTAAAAAAAACATTCAATTGCGTTGCGTTAATCGTTTATCATAACGACGCTTGACGTCTTACCACGTGCACGTAGCATTCTATCCCACCAGATAAATATATTAAGCCCATTGCCGCGCTAGATGGGCTTCGGGGACATTCATTTATGATGGTCGAACGATGAGATACACAGTCCACCGTAAGGGTGTCAACTTTAAATAGCACCGCTTCAATCCCACCACCAAGCACAAGCATAACATGCACATCGTAAAACGTAAATGGAGCATGAAATGTAAAATAATTTGCTAAACGAATTACTCACGTTCAGTTGCGCACACACTCGCATTCGCTCCAGTACGTCCAGCCTCGGTCCGCTGGATGGTCGTGGTCGCGCCAGTTCTTTCCGCCATTACCACTCCGCCCAATTCGACCGTCTCAGTACTCGTTGAGCGTTTGATCAGTAGCTCCGATTCTCCGTTGTCCAGCGTGCCATACCGAGGTGATGATGGCGACCATACCACGGTCGCGCAAGGCGTGAAACGGTCTGGTGCGACAAACACACGCCACAGCCACATTACGCAAGCCGTGAAGTGTATCAAAATGTAATGTTCAAGCGGAAGCACACGCACATTACCGTTCGGTGGATGGGTTTCACGGCGTTTATACACCGGCGGGTCGGATAATAATGGGTTGCTTGGGTTGAGTTTTCACTGATCATTCGGGGACATTATAAATGTGCGCCTATGTGGTTGCCGATGACCTCCGCGGATTCTGTCTGAGGAAACAAAACCAAAGCGAAACGTGCAAACGGTCATTATAGAAATGTGCAAATCAAAATCTAAGTGGGTCAGTTAAAAACCTTGAAATTTGCGCTGATTTATGTTTAGTTAAATGAGGTCCGTATCGCAAGCAAGTTGACTTGCGGAACACAATTGAACAGTAAACACAAACGGAAAGGAACATCAACTTGGATATTCACTGACTGTTATGCTGCACAAGCTAAACAAAAACTATTCAACAAGTAATGCAAAAATAAGTATAGAAACGAATATCTACATACGAATATCTACCAATATGTCATCAATGCTGTCAAATGTTACAAGAGGGATAGAACTCGAAATATTTCATGGGTTGCTTTATCTCAATTGTTACTAACATTTACATAGCTGCTTTTATGTTTTGCTTAGAGATTGAAAAGAGTAATTATTGAGTAAAGATGTAACATTTCTACACCGCTGCCGACTGTCTATTTATTTGTTGCTGTTTTGTTGCTCAAAAATAGCTTTACTTTTTCACAATACTTTTTTTTTTCATACGATTTCACCACTACAGTTACATGCCCTGCAGTTTACACCTTCTTCTTTTAGCTTAATGTTATCGATTAAAATCGCCAATTGCTCCTTATGCTACCACTATAGCTAATTTTACCATTTATTCCTTTACAATTCCGTATCGGTACGTGCCGAGAAGGTACATGGTTAATTGTACATCTCGCTTCATTACGCACTCTTGTGTATCAAACTTATTCGCATCGGCACACTGTTCGCAATGCCGTTCCACGCGCAATACTTTACTATCGAGAGTCATTTGTTTCAGTGTGTTTGTTTGTTTTTGTTCTTGTTGTTTTTATTGGTTACAATTATTCTTTACTATCTCAATCTTTACAAACGATCTAAACGTACGTTCTCTCTTCATTAATAGGCTTTCACACTAGGATTGAGGATAAAAATATGTGCTAGAAATCGGTCAATCCGGTGTTTGTTAAAGAGGTAAATTCTTATTAAATGTATCGAAAAACCTTGGAAATTCTTCAATAGTCTCTCGATTGCGATATAAAAATATGTTTATAACAAATAAAATCACTGCCCTATCGTAATGGTGATTTCCACTACAATCTACTACCGTGTTCCATTGTTTTACAGTTTTTCCTTAACTTCTCGCATCCATCGTTCGTGGAAAGATATTGACTCAATAATTCCATCCACCAATGGAATCTAGTGTTACTCTCGCTTTGCGTTTCGCATAACTTCGAAATAAACCACATTCGTGCATCGTAAAAAAATCGTGGACCCGTTTGTTAGTTGGTGTACGACGTGTGGTGTTTGAGTAACAGAGGGATTAACGCTATGGGAACATGATATTTCGATTTTCGAAACATGATTTGGGAAATACCATCTTGCGTGCAAGAACGAGTAAAATTTGTCGTAAATGTTAACAATAGTGTGCACCACCGATTATATCATTTGTTTATTTTGTTTTGTTTTGTTGTTCTATTTGCACGTCATTTGCACACAGTATCACGTAGGGGAAGGCTACGAATGGGTGCGCGATGGACTAATTAAATTGACCTTTCTATGTATGTATGCTGTGTGCTTTTGTTTGCTAACACTCGAACACGACGCATTCCATTCTAGAGGGTGGTGTTGGTGATTTAGATACTTGCAGGATACTATGATAAAGACAACACTTCCTTTAAAGGGATATTGTTTACAAAACCTATTACCTAACTGCCAAATACCTGCTACGTAATACCTACGCAAGCGACGATTCACTTTTAACAGTTCCGGTCTCATTGACATTCCCTGGTTTCGCCACAGTATCATACCCAGTGTATCAGTGTTAGTGATAAATATAACATTTCATTAGCTGACTATGGTTTTCTTCATTCAGTATACATATAGATATGTATGTATATAAAACAGAAACAATTTCCTATGCTGATTCTTAAAACTTTTCTGTTAGTATCATCTTGGTCCATTGGGTTCAAGTATCAATCGTAATGATCATCTATCTGGTGATCCTTATTGTTTTTATCTTCAATTATCAACTCACGGCTTGTTTTGGTTTCGATTGCGAAACCTCTGCAGACAAACGCCCTCTAACTGTTGTCTATGGGATATCTTTCTGTTTATTTTTAACACGATTTATTAGATTTTATCTATCTACGATTCAACCCACATCATATCGTTAGCGGACAAAACAATCGAAGTTTATAAAATATTTGTATTAACAAAAGCACTCTTGCACGAGTGCAAAGATTCAAGAACGGTGTACAATCTGTTTCGACGTACAGTGGCGTTTGGTAGAGTTTATAACAAAGTCGCGGGTATACTGCAACCGTGGAAAATGCATACAATCACGCAATGTCAGTGAATTTGAAAAGGGGCTTAATAAACTAATACAGATGCATACAAACTGTCCTTGCGTTTAGCTCAATGAACAGCATCGATGTCCCTTTGCGCACGGGAGATTTTCAATTTGTCCTTGGGCGTATTATTTTCTCCTGATTCCAGGGCAAACATTTTCATCTTCTCTTTGAATGACAGCTTCTCTGGAACGGCATCAGATTTCTGTTTTTGTTGCTGCTCCGCTAACCGACGCGTGCGGGGATCACTGAAAATAAAAATAAAATAAAAAATTAGTTGTATTTTGTTTTACTGTACAGTTTTATAATTGTTCTAGTTTGATCTTAAGATACACTCACCGATAAACTTCTTGTGCACCAATCACTCCTGGCGTGGCTTGTATTTGCATATTCCAATTTTCGCCGTCCGGTGTAGTGGGTGTATGTAACATTGCCGGCATGGTTTCGTCGATGAAACGCTATGGGAATGGAAAAGCATCGACAAACATAAGCTTTTATCCATGTTTCTAACCTCAAATGAATCGATTACGACTGGTGGCGCCATCTTTTGGTCGCGCCACAAATCACAACACGCATTATGAAGATGGTTTACTTACGTCAGGATCTGGTCGTTCCATGATGGTACCAAGTTCTCCACTGCCACCAGTCGATTCGTTACCAATGCTTCCACCTATAAGATGCCCAGCCTGTGTATAACCAGCGGGACCAGCAGCCATCATCGGCGACGAGGGGTTATTGTTGTTACCAGCATCCTCGTCATGGAATGATACTCGTTTATTGTCCTTATAACTGTTTGTCAGTAGCGAGGAGCTTGCTGTTGTGGCACTGTTGTTACCACTCATTGATGGTTGATTGACGAGCTGATTATTGGTCGGCGCAGTCATCAGCAAACTATTGTTATTGTTATATCGTCCGCCCATGACATTGGCATTGTTATTCATAATATTCTGTTGCTGCTGATGTAACTGCTGCTGTTGCTGGTGTTGCTGCTGCAGTTGTTGCTGTTGTAGTAGTTGTTGTTGCTGCTGCTGTTGTTGTTGTTGTTGC